>CAUYLG010074909.1:0-126161 GCA_963573385.1 Cacajao melanocephalus
AAGAGGTTTTTAATACCCATTTTTAGACTGCATTCTAGCCTGGGCAATAGAACAAGAATCCCATTCTCTCTCCCTCTTTCTCTTCCTCTTTCTTTCTCTCTTACATTCTTTTTTTTCTTTCTTTCACTCTTTCTTTCCTCTCTTTTTCTTTCTTTCAAAAAAAAAATTAAAAAAAAAAAGCAAGTATGATTGGCAGGTGAGGGTGAAAAGCAGCACGTGGTGTCAAGAGAGGCTCACTGGGGAAGGTCAGAGGTGTTATGCTAATGCAGGTCACTCAGCTGAAGACCCTTGAATTGATTCTATTACAGATGGTGGTGTTTTTTTCTCTGGTGATCCAGATTTATGAAGATTTCTTCCTTTCTGAAGCTGGGTTGTTCTGTTTTTCCTGGGTTCCTGCATGTGGAGAAGAAGATCATGAGTCTCCTCTTACTGACAGTGCATGATGGCTCTCTGTTTTTTTAACCAAACAGTTTAAAGAAAATGCTACCTTCACTTTTTCTTTTGTCTTTAACTATAACTGTTTATTTATTATTATTTTATTTTAGGTTGCAGGATACGTGTGCAGAATGTGCTACCTTCATTTTGGATAATTTTTTTTTTTGAGATGGCGTTTTGCTTTTGTTGCCCAGGCTGGAGTGCAATGGTGTGATTTTGGCTCACTGCAACCTCCACCTCCCAAGTTCAGCATTCTCCTGCCTCAGCCTCCTGAGTAGCTGGGATTTTAGATATGTGCCACCACACCCAGCTAATTTTTGTATTTTTAGTAGAGACAGGGTTTCATCATGTTGGCCAGGCTGGTCTCAACTCCTGACCTCAAGTGATCTGCCTGCCTTGGCCTCCCAAAGTGATGGAATTAGAGGTGTGAATCACCCCTTCCAGCCTCCTTGCCATTTCTAGTTTCTGGAGGCTGCCCACATTCCTTGTCTTGTGGCCCGTTCCCCTTCCTCCATCTTCAAGGTCAGCAGTGTAGCATCTTCAGATCTCTCTCTCTGACATCTGCTTTTGTTGTTACATCTCTTCCTATGACTCTGATTTTCTTGCCTCCCTCTTAGTGTTATAGAACCAACAGGTACAAATGCCTCACTGCACAGTAATGCTCCAGTACACTGAAACAGCAGGGTTTGTAGCAGAGAAAGTTTAATGATCACGTACCCGGTGAGAAGATGGGAGGAGATTCTCAAATCTATCTTCCCAAGGAGTTTTGGGCTGGAGTTCTTAATGGGATGATGGAGAGTGAGGGGCTGAAGGGTAGGGGTCATTGATTGGTTGGGGTAAGGGGGATGAAATGATCAGGACGTGGACACTGCACTCTTTGGTGAGTCAGCTTCTTGTGGGGCCCTTTAGAGTAGATGACCTCACTGGTATGTGGGACCTGAAAGAATACCTCAAAGGGAAAATTGATGTCTCATAAAATCCAAGTTGTTATCTATGGAGCAGTTAAGGGGAACTATAATCTTGTAATAAGGTCTATGTGATTCTGAAGCAATAGGCCCTGAACAACGAAGAGGCAGCAGGTTAGACAGCAGGCTGACCCCGTGATTAAGGCTGCATGAGCTGTAAGCTTGGTTTATTTTTGTTTCTCCCCCTCCCTTCTTCCTTGATTAATTTTATAAAGTTTATAGGGAGAGTTTCATTAGGAGGCCGTGGTGATTACACTGGATCCACCTGGATAATCTGGGATAATCTCTGAGTCTCAACATTCTTAACTTAATCACATCTGCAAAGTCCCTTTTGCTGTGTAAAGCAATATGTTCACCAGTTCTGGGAATCAAAATGTGGACATTTTGGGGGTGGATGCATTATTTTGCCTGCCACAAAGTGTCTGTTTTGTCCTTTATTGCATGGGGCTCATTCCTGAAGGGGCACAGCAAGGGTTGCTGCTCCTCCTACCTTTCTTTTTCATCTTTCCAAGTCTTGAAAGATTTTGGCTCATACTTGTAGTTCTGAGTTGATATCTATAAATGCTTTCAATAAATTGGAAGTTGGGGACTTATTTTGATATGTCATCTATCAAGAAATGTTTCATCATTATTTGAAGTTTGTTGCCATGCTGTGCTATGTTGAGGGAGCATTGAAGTGATGTAAATAAATTTTCAACATGTATACCAAAGCAGAATAATCCCCAAAACAGGAAAAATAGTAAACACCCCAAACCCTTCACTTTAGGGGCTCTTATATTCTCTGGGGGAGAGGAAA
Source organism: Cacajao melanocephalus (assembly GCA_963573385.1). Classification (NCBI taxonomy): domain Eukaryota; kingdom Metazoa; phylum Chordata; class Mammalia; order Primates; family Pitheciidae; genus Cacajao; species Cacajao melanocephalus. Next base: position 2,197 of record CAUYLG010074909.1, read on the forward strand.
TAAGGTAGCTCGAGCTCCTGGTGTGATGTGTGATAGTGATAACTGTTTCTAGCTATCTTTTCTGGACTTCCCAGTGTAAATTAGAAATTCCTCCACTGTTCTTCCATGGTATCTAGAGTTGAGCTTTATTTTAGAGCATTTATCACATTGTATTGTAATTCTTTGCTTACTTATCAGTCCCACTAGATTTTATTATAAGCAGGGATCGTGTCTTATTCCCCATTGCATTTCCTGGTGCCTAACATCCTGCCTACCAATAGTTATATGTTGAACGGATGAATGAAGGTAATTGTTTCTATAATACCTTCTGAATCTTGAATTTATCTTAATGTTTTTATTTTACATTTCTTATTGACTTGCAGGAATACTATAATGGCAAATAAGATAATTTCTCTACAGTGCTTAAGATCTTTGGAGAATTGCTTAATTAGGCTAAATCTCATATGCAGATATCAGATGAAACTGTGAGCCGAAATTGACCATTTTCCTTTCATTTTGTCACCAAAGTTGTTGGTTGGGAAAACTTGCCTCCATGGTGACATTTCAGTCAGCTAGAAAAAATGTGCACAAACTTACATAATACCTGACAACTGGAAAACACACAGCTGAACTGTATAAAATGAGATGATGAAATAATTAATTAATAATAAGAGCTCTATGCTGTATTGGCCACTATACTTCTAACAGCTCACCTTTTGGAAAAATAAAGAATGTGGCTGGGCGCAGTGGCTCATGCCTGTAATCCCAGCACATTGGGAGGCTGAGGTGGGTGGATTACCTAAGGTCTGGAGTTGGAGACCAGCCCGACCAACATGGAGAAACACCATCTCTACTAAAAATACAAAATTACCTGGGCTTGGTGGCACATGCCTGTAATCTCAGCTACTCAGGAGGGATTCCATTGGGCAAAGAAAGTCACACGGTCAAGCTTCTACTGAGGCAGCAGAATTGTTTGAACCTGGGAGGCGGAGGTTGTGGTGAGCCGAAATCGCCCCATTGTACTCCAGCCTGGGCAATAAGAGCGAAACTCCATCTCAAAAAAAAAAAAAAAAAAAAAAAAGGAATGTATACTGAATCTTATATGTAAGTTCATTAATTTCTTGTTGTTGGTGAAGTGATGAAGTGGAAAATATTTCTCTTGAAGTCTCATCATTGACATATTAGTGAGCTTTTGCTGCAGTAACAAACAATCTCCCAAACCTCAGTGACTTATAACAATAATTATTTCTTACTCCTGTCATGTGAGGGCTGTGGGATTGTTGTGGCTCTGTTAGGCATGGGTCAGCCCATCTCATTCTTGGACAAAAGTCAAAGAAGCAGTCACCCCCCTGTGGTATGATCTTTTCAAGGCCAAGGGCCAAAACTCAAAGGGGTGGGAGAACAGGGCAAATTATGCAAGTGCATTTTAAGCTTCTGTTCAGATACGACATATGTCATGTCCACTCACATTCCATTGGCCAAAGGAAGTCACACGGTCTAGCTCAGTGGGGAAAGACACACTGCCTATAGGAAGTGTGCCAAGATAGGAGAAAAAAAATTGTGAACAAATAAAATCATCCATCATACTTTGCATCCAAAGTAATGTTAGTCAAAGTCATTGTTTGGCCTTTTATGATACTAGTTATGCTTTTAAGCTTTTGTTTGGAGTTCAATTTATGTAGTCTGAATAATAAAGGTGATTATAATTGATTTGCATAAATAGGGTTCTCATAAATAGGAGGAAAAAGTAAATGATTTGGGGATTTTAGCTAAAGAAAAAAATTCACCTTTGTAAATATAGAAGTGTTTTTAGGGTGGTGATGAAGGTCAGTTATTTTTTATATCTGTGGATGTCCCTGCCAACAGAAAAGGATTGAAATTAAAGTAGAGATATTGGGGTAGAGTTACATAAGGAACAATTTCTTAACCAGTCAAGTGAAAAAGACATGGAAGGGCAAAAGGTCTCCTTACTAGACAATTCAATCATTTATCTGCTTGAAGAGAGAAGGCTGGCTAGAGGACAGGTTTCTGCCAATTCTTTGTTTACAGTACTTTGAATCTGGAAATAAAGAAGTCCTTTTAAGACAGATGGTATTACAATTCTTCTTACATTAGTAGAAATGGCATTAAGAAACATAGAAGCTGGTTTGACGTAGAAAGTCAGAAAAAAATGAGAAAAATGTAACTTTGAGCATGTATTGCTTCTTCAGAGGATAAAACATCAAATGAATACTGGTTTTAATGCATTTGTTCATTTGATTCATACTATATGTCAGGCACTGTGATCATTGGTGGTTTGGTAAAAAGTTATAAAATGTGTCTGGGTGTGGTGCCTCAAGCCTGTAATCCTGGCACTTTGGGAGGCTGAGGTGGGAGGATCACTTGAGCTCAGGAGTTTGACACAAGCCTGGGCAACACAGGAAGACCCCTCGTCTAGAAAGAATACAACAATTAGCAGGGCATGGTGGTGTAGGTCTGTGGTGCCACATACTCAGGAGACTGAGATGGGAGGATCACCTGAGCCTGGGAGGTCGAGGTTGCAGTAAACCGTGATTGTGCCACAGCACTCCAGCCTGGGTGACAGACTCTGTCTTAGGAAAAAAAAAAGGATTAATACAACTTAAAGTTAAAAGGTCGGAAGTAATCAGCTATAAATATCACATATCACCAGCATTCTTGCTCCGAATTTTTGTGGTTACAATTTGAAAAAGAGAATAAGAATAAGATATTCAAACTATAAACGTTAAAAAAAAAAAAGACTGCCTTTCAGGTGAGCCCATACTTTTTTTTTTTCCTTCCTCATACATTTCTAATGAGCTCTGAAGTATTTCTAAAAGACAGTTGATCCTCTCTGACAGCAAATGCTCATTTTATTTGCTTTTAAGGTGGACTTGCGAACATGGCAAGTGAGCAGCTCAGGGCTTGTTGCATTTGGTGAATACTTTAAAAGAAGTGAGGTCTTCTGAAAAGTCAAACAGCTCAGGATTATTGTGAATATGTCCATCAGTGCAGCTGTTTAAGAGGCCCAGAAACCAAGGGTTTTCTTTTGTCATGAAAAGCTGCAGCCGTGATATTTTTTTTGAAATGACAGAAATATTTGTCAGAGCAGTGGCAGCTGGTATGTGGCATGATTGAGTCTTAATCTGTGTGCTAGCAACGGAATGTGTGTGCTTCTTTGTTATAACCAGTTTATAGTAATCCTGGCTGACTCTTCCTAGAGCTTCCCTTGAGCCAGGCTGATTGAAGCACTTCAGAATTGCTGACTCATTTAATCCTCACGGCAGGAGGGTAGAAGCTGTTGGGTAGCTGCATACTTATTCCCATTTTGTAGATTAAAGAACTGAGGCACAGAGCCACAAAGAATTTGCAGAAGGTCACATCATTAGATGGCGGGGTCAGGCTTTGAACCCAGGCTGTGTTCCATTCATTTGGCTGTCTCTCATCAAGTGAGTCCAATAACCTGACGTCTTATTAAAAGGAAGAAACGATTCCTGTTCCCGTTGGTTTCATCCTACCCTGAGCCTTCTACTTGATTTTCTGGCTCTTCTGGTTTGGACCATGAGTTTGTAATTGCTTTCCTTAATGCAGGTGAAGAACTTTTCCCCAGATTCTTGCGGGGTTGAATTGCAAAACAATACAATGTATATATATCCATGCACACTTAAAAAGAGCAATGGGCATTTATTAATCAAGAGAGGCTTGACTCGGGCCTAAAATGACCAGTCGCTCTGCAAGGACAGATATTAAAAAGCGCGGGGTCTGGGAGCCAGTGAGGGAAGGCTCTTTCCCATCCAGGATCCGAGGACTTCCCGCGGGCACGCAGGGTTCGCGTCCTCTCAGAAGAGGCCCGTGGGAGCGGATGCGGCGCAACCCCCGGCGCCTCGGGACGCGGGTCTCCGGGTTCCCCGAGGATCTCCCGGCTCCCGGGCCTGGGTGCGTCGCTGAGCGCAGCAGAGGCAGCCTCCGCCCTGGGACTGGGCGCCGCTGTCCCTGGTTTCACCCGCAGGAGAGGAAGGAGGGCGCACCCTGGCCCCGCACTCCCCGCGACCTATGGGTGCTGGGGACGTCAGTCAGCCCGGGATGAGGGTGCCCCCGGCTGGAGAAGAGAGGAGGGAGGGGAGGGAGTGCGCAGGTTTGAGCACTCTCCCCACTGGTGTTTGTCACCTCCCCCGCCTCGATCCCTCCCTCCCAAGCCGCAGCCCACCTGGGCTCCCCGGCCAGCAGCCGCGGTGGCGCGAGGCTCGCTCCCCAGGCCTCCCAGTCGCACCCGCGGCGGTCTGCGGAGCTCTCCGGGTCTCTGCCCGCCCCCTCTGCCGCTGTGCCCCCCCTCCCCGGGTGCCTGACGCGCACGTTTCCTGCCACTTCGGTCGGGGCGCGCCGGTGGGTTTGGCCTGCGCGGCGGCGGCGAGGCGGGGGAGCTAGTGAGCGCGAGGGGCGGGCGCGAGTGGCTGTGTGAGTCACCCGTACCTGGAGTGCGAGCGACGCAGACCCAGCGGCGCGGAGCCGGAGTCGGAGCCGAGCCCCAGCGCCCGCGAGCCGGTGAGCGCTGCCGGCCCCAGGCGCCAGACCCCGCCGCCCTCCCCTTGCACTCGCCCGGGTCCCGGCACCGACTCGCCACCCGGCGCCCTCCGCCCGGCTCCCGCAGCCCTCCCGCCTGCCCGGAGGCGGTTCGGGGCTCGCCGGGGGATGTCACAGCAGCTCCTCGGAGCCAGCAGCCGCCGCCGTCGCCCCCGGGAACCGCGATCATGAACCCCCAGTGCGCCCGTTGCGGAAAAGTCGTGTATCCCACGGAGAAAGTCAACTGCCTGGATAAGGTGAGCAAGGGGGCGCCGGGCCAGCCTGGACCTGCCGGGCGCCGAGCTGCACCTGCTCCGAGAAGTTTTGGCACCGGGGATGGAAAGCGATGAGTGGGTCGGTGCGTGTGCGTGTGCCTTGGCACAGGGGGAGGGCGCGCGAACGAAGACGCCCGCGGGAGTGTCAGAGACCACGCTTGGCGATTCTGTTGTGATGTTGGAGCCGGGAAGGGCTTTTGTCGCGCTGCGGGACTGCGCGACATCGGCCGAGCTGCTGCGGAGGGTGCACAGCAGTGCGCGGCCCCGGGGCCGGAGGGACCAGCCTGGGCACCCGGGGGGCGCTTCGGCGAGCCGCGCCCCCTCTACCTCCACTGGTGTCCCACAATACCCCCGCCCCCGCCCCACAGATCCGCCCGCGTCCCCACCTCCCCGCCCACCCCCAGCGCCTCCTGTGACCGCGGCGAGGGGGAGAGGCAAATAGTAATACTATGTCATGGGGCGGCCGCTGCCGCATTGCTAAGAATAATCCCTGCCGGAGAGCCCCTGCTCAGCGCGGCGAGCCGGACCCACGGGTGTCTAATCCACCGGGTGGGGAATTCCAGGGGAAGTGGTTTTGCAGCCACGTCCCTACAGCCAGGGATGGAGATGAACAGCCGGGGAGAGAACCCTCCAGACGCGATTCGGAGTGACTGACAGTTGAAACCAGCCAGGGGCTTTCTGGGGAAATTTGCCTCTGAAGATACAAATGCTTCGTTAGCACAAGCTGTCATCCTGACAGTCATCCCGAGCAGAGTCTGAGGTCCAGCATTTTAGTGGAAGTTGGTCAGGTGTGGGGGTACTTACATAGCCCTCCTGCAGCCCCCTGAGCTTGCCTGACTTCTGGTGAACACATATTTATTGAGATACTACAAACCCTGCATTTAGACACTTTGAAGTGAATTCCTTTTGGTTTTGAAGCCATTCACTCTCTGGGCCCCGTTTCTGCATTAACCGAGCTCAGAATTCTTTTCTGGCTGTTCATAGAAGTGCTGTTTCGACAGAGCCTTGACAGTTCTTTCATGGTGCGTCAGTATATTGTGGTGAGTCTTCCTTTAAGACTCAATTTTCAGAGCTGGCTGCTTTATTTACTTAGCTGAAAGTAAGTAAACACATCCACAGTTCTCTACACTCATTTTGTTGTAGTATTTTCAGCTACTGGGACTCTGAGGCACTAAAAAGCCTTCCTTCTGTGCCCATCCTGGTGACAGCTAGCATTGTACTGAATTTTTAAACGTATTTTTTTTTCCAGTATTGGCATAAAGGATGTTTCCATTGTGAGGTCTGCAAGATGGCACTCAATATGAACAACTACAAAGGCTATGAAAAGAAGCCCTATTGTAATGCGTAAGTATTGTCAACAAGCTTGCCAGGTGTGGCACAGCCTCAGAGCTTGAAAGCCAGTGGACCTGCCTGTTGTGAAGAATTGAGTCACTGTGTCACTCAGGTGTGGCAGTGGCCAGTTACCTGTTTATGTCACAGACTCTGGGGCTGTGTCCTTTGTGGACGATCACTGCTTTTTATGCCTTTCTAATGTGTTGGGTAACTTCTATGTGACTTCAACCAGGTTAGTTTTAGAGGTTCACAGTGTTGCAGACTTAGGGACACTTATTAGAAGCTGCAGAAGTTCCCCACTGAGAACGTGTGGGCTCTGAAGTGCATGTCAGGTAGATTTCCATTTTAATCCTGTGTCAATTTCCATTTTAATCATAGGATGTTGCCATACTGCAATTTCATACCTGAACCTAGTTGCTATGGAAAGGAGTCTTGCTCATTTGGTCTTAGCTGAGACCACTGCAGAGATTCTGGGCTTAAACAGGAAATCAAAGAATGGTTTGGAGAATGGAACCAAAGACATGGGTGTTCCTGGCTGGTTAGTAGTAGGTCGGTTGTAGTAGACCTACTGCAGTAGACCGGGTACTTCCGGCTGGTTAGTGCTGTAGTAGGTGGGGATTAAAAAAGGTAAGCGTTCTTTGGAAGGCTTTTGTGTAGGCATGCTGCTAGCCTAGAATAGCAATTAGCTAGCGTTTATATTGTGCTCACCATGTGTCAAGCTCTGTTCTAAGCACTTTATGCATACTGATCATTTAATCTTTACAATGACCTTGGGAGTTATGGGACACTACTATTACCCCCATTTGGCAGGTAATGAAATTGAGGCCTTGAGAGGATAATGGGGCTCAGATCACTCCTGGAGGCTGCCGGTGGTTTGACTTGGCTAGTGTTTCCAAATGTCTACCTTGCTGCCCCAGGAGCACGTGTTTCCCCACTCCTGTGAGCATCCCCCCACCCCTGACTATTTTCAACTGTAAGCTCTTGGCCCTGATGCTTTAGTTTTCTCACCAGTTCCCCTATGAGGTTGGCATGATCTGGAGGCAGCAGAAGGGCCTCTGGACCCCTGGCCTTTTGGCTGGAATATTGTCATAGATTCATCCTTCCTACAGTGTTTGAAGTAGGTTCATCATTCAGGTCTCCTGGAGATGGAGAGCCTGGGGTTAATTCATGCTTCATTACATACTGACAGTGTGTTATCGCAGACAGTAAATTTTAGGTAAGTAAATGGAATGTGCTCATATCTCTCTGGTGAAGAACTTAAAAAAAAATCATCTGGTGAAGACTGTTTAATATTTGTGTTTCCTTAATCCTAATGCTTTTAGGTAAATCAGAAACTTTTCAAGAAATCAGAAAATGGGGGCATTGAACAGAATTCAGGACTTTCTTGGAGAGGAGAAGTCCACAGACATTCCCCAAACTTTCTGATGTTTTCAAGCCTCTTATACCATGCTTTCTATTGGAATAGCCTGATGCAAAAATGAGGTTTCAGTGTCATGGTTTCCTGCTTCCCTTCCAGAGAACCACAAACGACTGGTTAAAGATCAAAGGCAGGCGTAAGGAGAAGGGAAAAGGCCCCAACCACCCATAAACGGGATAATTGTTCTTTGGTTAAAGGAAAGTGAACCATTCTTCCTGTAACTGTTTCAGTCGGCAGCCTGATTCCATCAGGCTTTATGGACCACATCAGGATTCAGGATTCTTTATAGGGCAGGGCCAGAGTTTAACCCCAGTGATAACAATGCCTTTGGGTGGCCCTGGCAGGCCTGAAGGGATTGGGAGGGAAGGAGGAAAGAGAAAGAATATGGGGAGAGAATAGCAATTACAATAACGAGAGAGAACTGGATAAGGGAGGAAAAGAAATGATAAAAAATAAAAGGACAGAAAAATGTGCAACTGAAGTAGAGTTTTTGACTGCACTGGGCAGCTTGAAAATTATTTAGTGCTTATTGCTTAGTTCAGATCTATCTAATTAAAAAGTTTATAAGATTCTGGATGAGTCAGGAAGGGCTATTTTGCACTTGGACTTAATAGTAATGAGTGCCCAGAAATGTTGAGATTTGCCTCCCCCCGCCTCTGCAAAAAACGATTCTACTTATGAAAAAGAAATGTTCTGCTCTATTGCTTCATAGATCTTAATCTTATTTTTAATACTCAATATACAGGTATTAAATGTTTATAGATTTTTCTCTCTAAAATTTCTCATGTGATTCCAGTACATTATTAGTTTTAAGTTGAATTCTGGGGGTCGCACCCCAGGATTTTTGCTTCATATTGAACCTGGTAGTCCACTTTATTGAGCAGATAAATAGGGGGAAATAGGAATTCCTCCTTAGTGAGTGAATGAGTAGAGAGCTGATATTTAAAATTTAGCCTTAGGTTCATGTCATAGTTTGATATGCTACCACTAGAAAATGGAGCCTGGCAACGTTTTGGGTTCTGCCTGTTATGAGGGTTCTGGGCTCGAAGGTCCCTGCTGTCAGTCTGTAGTCGGCTAAGGATATGTGTTGCCATGTAAACTGCCTGGTCAGTGTGGATTGGCCTCTGGGGATCCTGATGCATTTGCTCTAATTTAGGTGGTGCATGTCAATCAGCTGTTCCCTGTGGTTGTGGCCGGAGGGCCGCCATAATTTCTCTGGGTCAATGGTAGAAAATTGATTCTCTAATGTATACTGCTCCCAGAAAATGAAACATTTGCTTTTCATGTAATGCAATATTTTATCTGTACCTGGTTTGGTTCAGGAGTCAATGTATATGCATGCTTAAATGAAAACAACTCTTCATCTTCCCCTGTCACTTTTTATTGTGAAAGTTTTCATACATGCAAAATAATTGAAAGAATAATACAAGGAACATCTATATCTCCTCCACTGACATTCAGATGTTATTAACATTTTGCCATGTTGGCTTCATGTTGTGATCCATCTAATTATATCTCCAAATATTTTTATTATTGTTGGACCATTTTTCCATTTCATACATCAAGTTGGTTCCATACATTGTGACATTTCATCCCTAAAAACTACATCATGCATGCACTAAGAATAAGGATATTTTCTTAAAGAATCATAAAGCCTTTATTACACCTAAGAATATTAACAAATGTATTATTGTAACATCTTATATGTTGTCTATTTTTACATTTCCCCCATTGTCCTAAGGATGTTCTTTATAGTTGTTTTTTTAAAAACCAGGATCAAATCAAGGTTCATACTTGATATTTAGCTGTTATGAAAATGATAACTTTTCTTAGCTATTAGAGATTCAATATCAGTTATTCGAGTTCTGCTATTATTTCTACTGATTTACAGAACATCTCCCCACAGTTTTCAGGAAGAGGATTTAAGTAGCATTTCTTATGAAAAATAACATACATAATTAAATGAAGAACCTTTAAAATAAATACTAAGACTATGCTTAAAAATTGGAAAGCATGAACATAGACATTTAGAATTATCTTAAGAAAACATAAAGGTTTCCTATTTTAATCACTACCTGAGGGCATTCTTTAATGGAATGAAGTAGTGAGTACTTCGTTAGGTTAAATATGTTGCTTGTTTATATTCTTGTGTGTTTAGAGAAGAAACAAATATTCTGTTTGATTTCATGCAAAGGAGAACATGTATAAAATATAATTTACATGATATTTAAATTTTGATCTTTTGATAGAACGATCAAAGTATAGTACACACTAGATGTAAGATTGGGCATGATACCCATTTCATTCCTAACGCAGCAGTGCACACTATTAAAATATTTAAAAACAAACTGGTCTATTTGAGTGTGTGCCATGTTTTCATAAGCCTTTATGTTTCATAAGCAGGCAATGGATTCTTTAGCATATTTAGGATTTTTTTCATCATGGAACTTGCAAAGAAATGAGGACTAGGCAAAATTCTTATCACTAAGAGGTGCTGAGAAAATAACACTAGATGATTAGACAAAAAACGTAGCTAATATTTCCATTTGAATTTATATGCCAAGCTAAACTATAAACATTTTGCTACCCAGCAAGCCACACAATGAGTATAAACCCTAAGACCATTTGTCAAATACATTATTTAATTTGATGGGTGTATAAGTCAAATTTGCATTTATTATGTCTTTGTAAAATATACATCGGTTCTTAAAATTTCCTGAGAGGTATTACCACTTAGAAGTAGCATTGCCTGTGATTGGCCAGCTAATGTGTTCTCACCAAATGTCAAGTTATATTAGATCTGGGGTGCTACCAAGGAACAATGCAATAGTTTAGCATGACCTTGCCAATAATTTCCCCAAAAATTATTTGGGCAGAACATTATTTGTAGACATATTTTTGTGCTGAACATTTGTTTTAACCTGCCTACATTTACTATATACCTGTCTTAGTCAAGTGTGTCTTTAATTATGGGGCTAAAAGAACACAAGTATCCATGTGAAGTATCTTTAGTGATCCTTCCAGATAAGATTCCCTTTCATCAAAGAGTTTCACTTAACATGGTTTTGAAAGACTTTAAAAAATAAAACAGCAGGCGCTGACTGTTGTGTTTACTTTCGCTCTGGCTGTGTTCGAGTTCCCTCTCGTGAATATTTACTGACTTTCTATTGCCTGGAAGAGGCTGGGCTGGGTGCATCTCGTGACAAGTCACTCAGGATGGTCAGCACAGTTCCGCCAGCCCGCGTTGAGTGTGATTATCGAGGCCAGTGTTCCACTGCCTCTCAGCTCACGTACCATTTCGCTGCTGGTCACTCCTCATTAGTGCCTTTCCTAAGGGTAATCAGAGGACCCAGAAGGAAATTAAACTGAAACCTGAGAGTATTCCCACCATCTATTTTTCTTATCTGTGGTTGGGCCTCTGAATTTGGTTCTAGAACACTCCAAGGACTTGCATTATCTCAAGGAGATTGATGAAATTCCTGCTATGAAGTTAGCTTTGATTACAAAAGAATGTGTCATGGAGTACAACATGTTGTAATTGGAAGTTTGGAGCTAGATGGAGCTGGAGTTGAATCCTGGCTCCATCCTGGCCGACTAAGCCAGTCTCTGGATTGCCAAGCATCAGTTTCTCCGTTTATCAAATGGGCATAGTAATACTGAACCCATAGGGCTGTGTGAGGAGTAATGAAACAACACCAGGAAAGGCTGTAGCCCGGTTTCTGGCACATAGCAGACCTCCAGGAAATAGCAGTGCCCTTCTTTCCTCATTGGTACTTTTTTGAGGGGTGAAGAAAGAGCGGAGAAGGGAGAAGAGGAAGTATATCAATAAATAATAGGAACTCACTCACACCTATTAAAAGGTTTATGCCAAAATTTTTCACCCGGCAGGCTGCTACCCATTAGAGGGTTATAACCAGAATTTAAAGAAGGAAGAAAAGAGAATGAAAGAAGAGAAAACGTTAGAATTCATTTAAGTACTAAAATGAGGACTGTTTTGGCAAATGAATTTTTTTCAGTGATATGGTTACATGTGTGTACTGGATCATGATGTAGAAAATATTTTTTATTGGAAGTGGTGATTGAAAGGTATGAGACACACTAGTTTGGTTCCATATTCTTAATGCCTTGTAGATCAGAGAGCATTGAAAATTGCCTATAAAGTACAATGTCATGCAGTAAGTTTGTGAATCCTAATAGCCACGCTTCTGTTTGTGCCAATCATACCCTACCCCACAGCTTTCCCTGGGGTTCAGTCCAACACAGTCATCCCACAGGTCTCAGTTCAGCAGTGAGAGACCACACCATCCTGTGCAGGAACTGCGAGCTTCCCTGTCTGTATCCTTGAAGGGATCTGTCCTGTGTATCTGCATATCCCCTGAGCCTGGCGTGTAGATGAGATTGGGCACATTTGGGGTGGTATGGCCATAGACGAGCCTGGCATTTAGAAGGTACTTGATAATATTAGGCACCTCAGTGGCTATGAGGACTGTATTGGCTTCTGCACTTAGTCCCCAGTTTAGGATGAGGCCCAGGCTAGTTTATTTTGGGAAAGCAGACAGAGTTTACATAATCCAGAAGAACTGGATTAGGATGAGGCTTTGAGGAGCCTGATCCATGTGGACTGATGGCCAGGGTTCACTAAGCCTGAATACCAAGGGATAAAGTATCCCGCTATTGGGACAGGCTCACGTCTTCTGATCTGTAATGAGCGTAATGGGAATTTACTTTCATTACTTAGAGGTTTGTTTTCAAAATATGACATGTTTCTAAAAACATTTCTTATGAATGCTTGTTTATTTCCTTCTGGGCTAAATTATAATTTGTACAATGGGAAAATAATTCCCACCTACCAGGGACTTTATAGAGATTAAATGGGGAAATGTTTGTAAACTTGAGACCATCAAATAACACCTAAGAGCCCAAATGTCAGTCCTTTCTTTTATTTATAATAATAAATGGAAGACTGTTGTCTCATATTTCTCCCTTAAAGGTAAAAGGTCACCTTGTTAAAAGTGACCATTTCTATCAAAGGAGTTTGTTGCATGTAAGAGTTCTAGATATCCATCCACTGCAGTATGCCCTGCTTGACTTTTTAGTTACCTACCTCATGGAAAAAATTAGACTGTTGCCCTTTCACATAGTATCTGACGTGAGAGGATGACAGTTTTTTTTTTCTTTTTTGGTTATAATTGGATGATTGAAAACAAGGCAAGGAGATACTTTGAGCTAAATAAAAAGGTTCCAGTGTATATGCAAAATGATTTGGTCTCAGTTACTGTATTGGACCATTGGCAATATCTACTGCATTTTGGTATCTTTTGAAGTTGTTGTAGGGAATCATATTTACAAATCACACTCTGTGTTCTGTCCCATTTGAAAATGTTTCTGAAAGTTGCCTTTGATGTGTAAGTTCTGCCTGTTTATGATGATGTATTTATTATGGAATGATGTCAGATTAGAAAAGACTTTGAGATGAAGCCTGCAGATCTCTCCTAAATCATGGTGAAATTCAAGGTTAATGCGAGATATAGATATGTGTGCTTAAAGCTATATTGATTATGTGTCAAGGGCCTGTGCAAGAGTACATTTCAGTAGGTCTTCTTTAAATGTTTTCAGATGAGTGCTTTACAGAGTGGTTCCTAGGACATCGGGGAGTAAGAGAGATACAGACATAGCCATGCATGACACCCTTGTCTTTGAAGGCTTCGAGCTCCTTCAAGTCTCTGGAGGAAGGAGAAATCAATTATTTTTCTGTTCTGTTTCAGTTTTTTTTTTTTTTTTTTTTTTTTTTTTTTAGACAGAGTCTCACTGTGTTGCCCAGGCTGGAGTGCAATGGCGTGATCTCCTCACTGCAACCTCTGCCTCCCTGGTTGAAGTGATTCTCCTGCTTCAACTTCCCAAGTAGCTGGGATTACATGCGCCTGCTACCACACCCAGCTAATTTTTGTATTTTTAGTAGAGATGGGGTTTCACCATGCTGGCCAGGCTGGTTTGAACTCCTGACCTCAGGTGATCCGCCCGTCTCAGTCTCCCAAAGTGCTTCCATTATGGGCGTGAGCCACCACGACCAGCCTCTGTTTCAGTTCTTATAATTAGTGTTACTAGGAAGACTTTGGCTTTTAGCTTTAGGAGACCTTGGCTTTAGCATGGGATCTAGAATAATATTTATGAGCTGAGTACTCAGAACATTTTAGCAACTAAGTAAAAGGATTATTATTGATTCTTCTATGCTCAGGTTGGCTATTTGAATTCAGCAAAGTCCTGCTAATGGGTCTAACAGTTCTTCAGGCCTCTCTGGTTGAACCTAGATGTGGGCACAGACCTAACCATGAAAGCAGGAAGTGATGAGAAGGACCAGGTTTAAGTGGCAATGATTGTTTCTTCTATCACTGGAAATCCCATATTAATTTTATTTATAGTTACCTGTGCATTTTTCTTAGCACAGTCTTTGAGGGAGTTGCTTTGCGTTTGACTTCTGTTTACTTTTTCACACTCTCTGTTGACTTATTCTTATTGAATTCCAGGAGGAGGCAGAAGAGAACTAGTTCGATGTGTGCATTCTTGAATAGCATCTGATCGATAACCGGATTGGTGGTGTGTTGTACTTTTGCATCAGCTCAGCGGTCTAAAAAGCCATTTGGATAAAAATCTTTGATTAGCACTCCAATGCTCATTATCCATCAAAGGCAGGTGCAAACCAAACACAGAGAACTTGGAGAAATAGGATGGCTGAGCTCAGCTGAGGGTCTATAGATCTGGGATGTGGAGCAGGAGTTAGATTGTTGCCTGCCAATACTGAATTTGATTTTTAAATATGATTCCTGTATCCATTAATTGATCGAGATTGTGAATTCCAGCAAATTCAGGCAATGCACAGGAGTGGCAAGAACACTACAGCAAACACACACATCAGTGCAGAAAGACATGCCCTGTAAGTAGATGTATTTTCGACGGCCTGTTTGGATAACCTGCACTGTCTTCTCTTGCTTACTCTCCCCACTATCTGCCCGGTCTCCTGGGCTTTATGCATTTCCTGCCACCACAGTTATTTTCTGAAAACATGGTTCTGATCATACCACTCTCTTGCTCAGACACCTCTGATGGCTTCGTATTGCCTATAGGAAAAAAAAAATTGTGTTTCCTTTAGACATTCAGGGCTTTTCACAATCTACCTCCTCTATCCGCTTCCATTTAACTTCCTTCTCTCCAGCCACACTAGTCTGCTAGCTTTGAAACCTTCACCAGATTTCTTAACCTAAGCCTCAGTATCCTCATCTGTAAAATGAGTATAATAGACTCTACCTCAGAGGATTAAGGATTCATTGGAATATCCAATCTAATAATGAGCTTAGCAGAGTTTCAGGCACATGGTAAGGAATTAATAACAGTTAGATATATTTATAATTTTCATCATTATGAACTAAACACAGTAATTTGACCCTTTACTCATACTGTTCTTATGCCTTCCGGCGTTGGAGTGACTTTGATCTTTAAGGCACGTCTGTAAGGCTATGCCTACCTTTTCGAAGATATTCTGAATCTCTCAATCAATTACTGAACTCTTTCTTTGTGCATCCACTGTACTTTTTATGCCTCAATTACATCACTTATCAAAGAGCCTGCTTTGTATTACGGTTATGTTTGTCTTCCCATTTGAGTTGGTTTCCTGCTGAGATTGGAACATAGATGTTCTCAGCCTGGAGTGGGAGGCGGGTTGGGGTAGGCGAGGTCAAATCAGCCTGTAAGAGCTTTGCTCCTTGAAGGGACTACTTTGCTTCTTAAAGAGCAAGTGTGTGAGGAATTGAGAATGGGTGTTACAATACTGCAATGCAATTCCGATACCAACCATGTGGCGTTAGCATCAATCCTGCAAGTGAAGGATATAGACCCCAACAAAATTGCTCTCACTTCAAGTCCAGGAGTCCCTAGATCACCTACACTTTGGACCAACTGGCTGCAAATTTATGAGTTCCCACAACCTCCTTATATGATAATTAGCTGGAACCATTCACAGGGCTCAGGACAGTGCTGTACTTAAGGTGATTGTTTTAGCATAACAGTTACAAATCAAGATCAGCCAGATGAAGAGACACTTAGGGCAGTTTGAGAAGATCCTGGACATGGGGCTTCCCTGTCTTTGTTCTGTGAGATCAAGATGTGTTATCTTCCTGGCACATTGATGCAATCATCAACCAGGGATCTCTACCAAACTTGGTGCCCAGCGTTTTTATTGGGGTTTCATTATGTAGGCATGATTGATTGACTCATTGGTGATGTGATTATTCAATCTCCAGCCCCCTCTCTTCCTTGGAAAAGGTCAGCTGATCTTATCCGGCTCAAAGCCCCAACCCTCTAATCACAGAGTTGGCTTTTCTGGTACAGCCACCCCTGCACTGAGCCATCTTGATCACATCCCCTTAGATATGGTCCAAGGAGCTCATGAATAACAATAACATTCCAATTATTTGGAAAATTTTAAGTATTTAAAGTATGCCTCCTAGGAACTAGGGACAAAGGCCATTCAAATTCTTTATTAAACGACAGATGTGCTTCACATTGTCCCCATCAAAGCTACCTTTGATGGGTTGCCTCGTCACATCCTGAACCTTCCTATCCCATCAGGACATGAATGATAGCCTAAAATCCATCATCTCCAGTCGGTCAATAGAAGCTGGGGAAGATTAGAAGTAGTTTGCTGCCTGTGAACAGGAGGTGTGTGGGGGCACCTAATCATGGGCGGACTCTTAATATAACTCTCTAGATTTTGTTTTTATAGATACACGAGTCTGTCCTATTAGCAAATCACATTCTTGAGGTCAGGAATCGTCCTAATTGCCTTTGCCTACATGGCACACCTGCTGTGTGCTCAGAAACTGGCCCCCTGATGGAACAGCTTGCCCATCTAGCTTAATTGGGGGCATGGTGAGTTATTTTGGCTGTCTAAGTGATACAGCTTAGCCTGATTCAAGGCATCCCTAGCCAAGAAAGCTGACTCAATGAGAAGGAATAGAGGATGGGTGTGGTGGCTCATAACTAATCCCAGCACTGTGGGAGGCTGAAGCAGAAAGATTGCTTGAGGTCGGGAGTTCAAGGCCAGCCTGGACAACATAGCAAGACTCTGTAACAAAAAAAAAAAAAAAAAAAATGAAAGAGAAGCAATAGACCTATCTTTCCATGAGGATCCATGTGACGATCCCAGCTGTTGCTGGCCATGCTTGGACTGATAATGCCCTTGAACAGTATCGAGCACCTCCTCTGTTTAGGTGAAATATTGAAATTTATCACTGGATTACTGGTCACTGACACGCAATGGAACAAAGGATGACAAGAATCATGTCCACAAAGGTAGTCTATGAAAATCACGTTGTTATCACTCTGTTTTTCAAAGTCTTAGGAGTGAACCATGTGTTTTACACATCAGGCCATATACACATTTACTTGCAAGTCATGTTTTTTTTTTTTCCTGGAAATAAGTTTGATGGTTTCATATCCTGAAATGAAATTTAATCAGGGATTAATGGTCAATTCCTGATGAGTGAAAGGTCTTAACAGGCTCTTGTGTAAGAATCTTCTTTTCTCATATGATTTTCCTTCAATGTTCTGCCTTTTCTCCCACATTTCCAGAACTTTAAAAATAACTCCGTAGGATCTGTGCTTCTCCCCCAACCCAACCCTTCCCACCCCATCTCTCCGTTTCTCTCTCTTTTGCTCTGTATGAAGTCTTTTCTGTTGCCAGTGACGTAGTTCTCTGATTCTCTTAACATTAAGGGGAATTCTATTTAAAAATTTCTAGATGCTTACGGCACGTAATAATTAAGGGTTATTCCTATCAGAAATAGAAACGCCATATTAGAACAGTTCTTCCTCAGAGGCTACTAAAGAAGGAAAATCCTGTTTAGAGGGTTTGCCTCTGTGGTCTTTTTTTAAAACAGTAGTTATGTAACCTCAGGTTTAATTGGCTGGGAGTCAGGAAGCTGGTTTATTTGTGTGCCTCTTGTGTCATATATACCTGCAGGGCTGAGTGGTCCGTAAAAAGCACTTAAGATTTGCACACAGAGGCTGCTGCCCAGGAAGTGTCCTGCAGAATGACAGTTTGGCAGATGTTGAAGGAAAAGCATATTGTTGTTGTTTTTCTTTCTTTATACAGTGATGAGTATATAACAGGGACTGAATAAACGTGTTGATTGACTGTAAAAGGACCTTTACTCTGAATAGGAGACAGCAGTCCCTGATCTGATAGTAAGCTTCCCAAGTCTGGCTTCTTTCTCTGGGTCTATAGTGGTGGATGAGGAACAATTGCTACCCAGGATTTAAAAATTAATTCCCTAGCAGGAGAAAACAGGTGGTAACATAAAAGAAGTCCCTGAATGAAGGAAGGATCAAGTAATTCTCAGAAGAGACCAGCAGGGAATGTTTAAGACCTTAGCTGTCTGTAGCAATGCATAGACATATTAGAAGATATGTAAGGTCCAGGAGTTTTGCCAGTATGGGATGGGAATGGGCTGATTATTAAATTGTGACAGCAGGGAGACTTGCTGTGCTAAAAGAGAAACATGTCTAGGAGGTGAACCCATAAATAGAAAGAAAGAATCTTGAAGGTGAAAAGATAACGGAGAACATTTGAGTAAGAATGAGATGAAGAGGAAACAGGTAGCCCTGTTGCAGGGGAGACCGTGTGCCTCTTGTCCAGATTCGAAATGTCACGGAGGCTTTTTCAATGAACTAGCTGTTGAAGGTTTAAGAGAGAATACTGGTTGGGGCCAAACGTGGTGGCTCACACCTGTAATCCCAGCACTTTGGGAGGCCAAGGTGGGCGGATCACGAGGTCAGGAGTTCGAGACCAACCTGGCCAACATGGTGAAACCCCGTCTCTACTAAAAATACAAAAAAATTAGCCAGGCATGGTGGTGGATGCCTGTAATCCCAGCTACTTGGGAGGGCGAGGCAGGAGAATTGCTTGAACTTGGGAGATGGAGGTTTCAGTGAGCCGAAATCACGTCGCTGCACTCGAGCCTGGGCAACAAAAGCAAAACTCCATCTCAAAAAGAAAAGAAAAAATAGAAAAAGAAAAAAAAAAGAGAATATCAGTTGGTTTCTTGCTTTGCTTTTGTGGACAGCATCACTGCTTTCAAGCTGCTTTGCACTTAATGTGGAAAACAAGTAAGAATTGGTTGATGGGGTAGCAGTTGTAAGAACTTTAAAACAAGTGGTCTCTGTTATGTTGAAGTTCGCAAGAGCAACAGAAGGAATCACATTACACCCAGACTTTAAGAAGGCCTTCAAATGGTGTGGGGGAGGAAGGAAGGGCTGTGCTTGTTCAAGAAATCTTAGGTTCTCAGAAACTCTGCGATAAACAATCTGGGCGATATCCCTGTGCCTGGTCCAGTCATTAGCTCACAGTTAGCCTTTAATAAAGATTTACTGAATAACAAAAGAAGAAATAAGAAAAAAGTGTGGCTCAAGTGAGACAGAAGACTTTGAAAAATAAAATTCTGGTTGAAAAAGTGTTAATTCTTTTAGAGAGAGAAAGGGACAATACATCTTTTCAAAAAAGAGTGGAGGAAAATCATCGTAGGATACACCTTGGGAGCTTTCTAAGCTCAGATGAGCCTAACACAGTTTAAAAGATGGACAACTGAGTGTTCAAAGATGGCAGACACAGTAAGAACGGGATCAGGGAAGCCCAAGCCATGCTTGTGAACAATTCTAAAGACAGAGTGGGTTTCAAAAGCGCTTATATTCTAAGAAAACAGTGGAACCCTGGCTTGGGGAGAATAATTGTGATAATAAACGATGGCAGGAAAAATTCCTATTTAGCTTTTACACAATTCCTGTTTAGCTTTTATCCTTTCAACGAAGAAGAACAAATTTACAAATAGAAAAGATCCAAAAACATCATTATGAAATCAAAGTAAAAGTTGGGAGAGCCAATAGTCAGACAACATCAAGTCGTTTTGAGTTGGGTTAAATAAATTTGAATCTCTCCATCCAGAGGGTGGCATCTTAGGAACCTGAGAACACCCTGTAGATGTAATCTTGGAACTGAGTCACTGGAATCATGTCCCTTAACAGTGAGAGTGGATGTGGTATGGGAGTGAAGGGACCATTCCCTTTTGGGGCTGAGGTTTAGTTACTTTACCTTGATGTCCCTCAGTTTCCTCACCTAGAAAATGGTGATGTTGTCTCAGACCATCTGCAAAACAAGCATTCTGTTTCTCAGGTGCTGATAAAATAGTATTTCCTGCTTCTTCTGGTTAATGCAAGGAATAAATAAGATAATCTACGTAAATAATTCACAGAGTAGACACCATATAAATGTTGGCTATCATTACTACTGCCTATTCTCTTTGAGAAATTGTCAGCAAAAGAAAGCTTTGGGGATGGGAAAACATCTCAAGTTTTAGAAAGGGAAAGAGGCAGATTGTAGAAATTACAGCCTAATTAATGTGACATTAATTCCTGGCAAAATTCCCACATGGATGAGTACAGGATGGTTTGTGAAGACTTCAAAATTAAAAAGTCCTTATAGGTTCTGTCATAGTTTGCTAGGCTTGTGGTGACAAAGTACCTTAAATGGGGTGGCTTAAATAACAGAAAAAAAAGGGTGGAGGAAAAGCATCATAGGACATCCCATGGGAGCTTTCTAAGCTCAGATGAGCCTAACACACAGTTTAAAAGATGGGTGACTGAGTGTTCCAAGACAGCAGACACAGTAAGAACGGGATCAGGGAAGCCCAAGCCATGCTTGTGAACAATTCTAAAGACAGACTGGGTTTCAAAAGTACTTATATTCTAAGAAAACAGTGGAACCCTGGCTTGGGGGGGATAATTGTGATAATAGACGGTGACAGGAAGAACTTGTTGTCTCACAGTTCTGGAAGCTAAAGGTCCCAACTCAAGGTGTCCATAGGGTTGGTTTCTTCTGGGGGCTGTGAGGGAAGAATTTGCTTCCAGCCTCTTTCCTTGGCTTCTGTTGAATAGATGGCCAGCCATCTGATTCCAGTGTCTTCACATTAACTTCCCTTCCTGCGTGTCTGTGTTCTGATCTCGTTTCATAAGGACACCAGACGTCTTGCGTTAGGGCCCACACCTGTGACCTCATCTAACTTGATTAGCTCAGCAAAGGCCCCATCTCCAAATAAGGTCACGTTCCCAGGTCTGTAGGGTTAGGACTCTACGCGCGTTTTGGCCTGCAATACATACACGATTCAACCTCAACAGGTTCAATAAGAAAAAGTGAAGCAGATCAAAATTAACTGTGTTTTCAATGCTAGAGAAGAAAGGAAATATATACACAGTGAACTTAAGAATTTTTGAAAACAAATTCAAAGCTGTTAATTATTTATTTTTTGAGATGGAACTTCACTCTGACACCCAGGCTGGAGTGCAGTGGCACCATCTCAGCTCACTGCAGCCTCCGCTTCCCAGGCTCAAGTGATCCTTCCACCTCAGCCTCCTGAGTAGCTGGGACTTACAGGCACATGTCACCATACCCAGCTAGTTTTTTGTATTTTTGGTAGAGATGGGTTTCACCATGTTGTCCAGGCTGGTCTAGAACTCCTGACCTCAAGTGATCCACCCACCTCAGCCTCCCAAAGTGCTTGGATTACAGGTGTGAACCGCCGCACCCAGCCTCAATGCTGTTAATTTTTCTGTATATCAATGACACCTCAATAAAGCTTAAAAAAGATTCGCATTAAGAAAAAGTGAAGAAATAATAGAGACGTTTTCTGAATTACAAGTTGGCCACAGTGTCTGTTTCTTCCTTTGGCATGCATATTTTCATGATTTCACTAGTATTTTCAAGGAGTAATAATCTTTTTCTCTTTCACCCAGGATCTTTGCTTTGCGACATTATGTGCTTTGTAAGCTTGTAAAACAATTAGAAAATTGTTCTCTATTAGATTGTTCTTGCTTGTAGGGGAATGGTATTGAAATATTCATAAGGAAATGAATTTCAGTTTCAAATGACAAGAAGAAATATGGTTTCAAATCTTATAGAAAATGACAGAGTTCTTGCTTTATTTTAAAAAGAAGGGGGAAAAAACTCATGATTGTGACCTTGGCTCTAGTTCAATGTACAGATTTTAATGTGGAGATTTATAATCTTAATATTCCTACAATTTAGAATTTATACTTCAATTTCACAATTATTAATTTTCTCATGAAACTTTCTCAGCTGCACTTTCTTAAAACTTCTTTTCTTATTTTATTAAGTAATGAAGAATTGTATCTGTATTTCAAGAGTTAGTGAAATAGACTTTTGTGACTGCCATTTTTTGTAAATGGGCTCCTAAAAAAAGCGTGAAGGCAGCATAGTTATGTCCTGTGATAAGAACTGGGTTGGTCTTGCTTTGTTTTCAATAGACAAGCTCCCTGGTTATCCTGTTCTCCCAGGTGAACTTTATTACCTGATAGAAATCTTATCCACCAATTGAATTAATGTGTGTTTTGAAAACAGCATTCTTCTTCCACGCTTGCCCCTGACTTTGAAAACAAATCCCAAACACACCGCTCTCTTTTCCTTCTCATAATCAGATCTTAGCTTTCAATGCCTCCTAAATACCATTGAGTTAATTTTTTGATAACTCTTTGTCCATTTGTATAAAAGCACATTTGTACTTTTTTGCCCCACGGTTACAACCACACCGAAAAGATGCCAAGTGGAAAACTCTCTTGGTCTTTAAAGAAAGGGCAAAACTACTTCTCCCAAATTACATGAGTAGAACTTCTCCTGTCCCCCAATAAATGGATCCGGGTAGTTTTTTTCTTTCCTTGGAATTCCTACTGATTCTATTTTACCACTTGAGTGGCCAGAAATTCAGCAGTTGCGGTATGATGGACTTTTTTAACTTTTCTAAAAACCGTTGTTTCAAAATATGGGGTCTGGACCCTGCTGGAGACTGTTAGAGCTGTCCCCCATATGGCTTTTGAGGGGTGGAAATGATCAGTAGGCAGGGGCCAACTCCATCTCTTGGGGCCTCTGTCCTTGTCATGCAGTGGGAGTTAATCTCTGCAGAGGAATTGATTGTGAGGAAGAAAAGAGAAAAAGGATAATTATAAAGAACTGGGGGCTGGGCTCAGTGGCTCATGCCTGTAATCCTAGCACTTTGGGAGGCTGAGGTGGGCAGATCACCAGAGGTCAGGAGTTCAACACCAGCCTGGCCAACATGGTGAAACCCTGTTTCTACTAAAAATACAAAATTTTAGCCAAGCATGGTGGCACACACCTGTAATGCCGGCTAGTTGGGAGGCTGAGGCAGGATAATCGCTTAAACCCTGGAGGCAGAGGTTGCGGTGAGCTGAGGTCATGCCATTGCACTCCAGCTTGTGCAACAAGTGCAAAATTCCATCTAAAAAAAAAAAGAACTGGGCACAGCTCAGTAAATGGAAACACGTATGACTGCGTGATAGTGCTTTTCCAACAGCCCTCCCTTGCCCAGTCAGTTTTCTTTCTGGAACCAGGCAATGTTTTCCCTATTTCACTCTTCTAGTCTTTTCAAGTGTGTCAATTGTTTGAGCTGTAGCAATGCAGTAATGCCCACTGATTACCTGGGTTTTGAAAAGTGAGTCTGAAAGTTGAAGTGTTGCCTTATTATAGGCACAGCACTCAAGATTTCCAAAGTACTCGTGTATAAAGTGAAATGAGTCAGACACAGAAAGAGAAACATTGCATGTTCTCACTTATTTGTGGGACCTAAAAATCCAAACAATTGGACTCATGGAGCTAGAGTAGAAGGATGGTTACCAGAGGCTGGGAAGGGAAGTGGGAGGGTGGGATGTTAATGGGTACCCAAAAAGTAGAATGAATAAGACCCAGTATTTGATAGCACAACAAGGTGATGATAGTCAATAATAATTTAATTGTACATTTAAAAATAACAATAAGAATATAATTGGATTGTTTGTAACTCAAAGGGTAGATGCTTGAGGGGATGGAGACCCTGTTTTCCATGAGGTGATTATTAAAAAAAT
Source organism: Cacajao melanocephalus (assembly GCA_963573385.1). Classification (NCBI taxonomy): domain Eukaryota; kingdom Metazoa; phylum Chordata; class Mammalia; order Primates; family Pitheciidae; genus Cacajao; species Cacajao melanocephalus. Next base: position 25,732 of record CAUYLG010074909.1, read on the forward strand.
TTTTTTTTTTTTTGAGATGGAGTCTTGCTCTGTCACCAGACTGGAGTGCAGTGGCGCAATCTTGGCTCACTGCAACCTCCGCCTCCTGGGTTCAAGTGATTCTTCTGCCTCAGCCTCCCAAGTAGCTAGGACCACAGGCGCGTGCCACCAAGCCCAGCTAATTTTTTTGTATTTTTATTAGAGACAGGGTTTCACCATGTTGGCCAGGATGGTCCTGATTTCTTGACCTCGTGATCCGCCGACCTCAGCCTCCCAAAGTGCAATTTTTTTTTTTTTTAGATGAAGTCTTGCTCTGTCGCTCAGGCTGGAGTGCAGTGGCACAACCCTGGCTCACTGCAACCTCTGCCTCCCAGGTCCAAGCAATTCTGCCTCAGCCACCCAAGTAACTGGGATTACAGGTGTGTGCGATCATGCCTGACTGATTTTTGTATTTTTAGTAGAGAGGCTGTTTTGCCATGTTGGCCAGGCTGGTCTTGAACTCCTGACCTCAGGTGATCCACTGCCTCGGCCTCCCAAAGTGCTGGGATTACAGGCATGAGCCTTGCATGAGGCCCATGATGTGATTATTATTCAATGCATGCCTGTATCAAAACATCTCATGTACCCCACAAACATATACACCTATTATGTACCCACAAAGATTAAAATAAAAAAAATTCAATGCCTGTAATCCCAGCACTTTGGGAGGCCGAGGCGGGCAGATCACGACATCAGGAGTTCAAGATCAGCCTGGCCAACATGGTGAAACCCCGTCTCTACTAAAAATAAAAAAAAATAGCTTGGCATGGTGGTCCGTGCTTGTAATCTCAGCTACTCGGGAGGCTGAGGCAGTAGAATTGCTTGAACCAGGACTCAGAAGGCAGAGGTTGCAGTGAGCTGAGCCCACGCCACTCCAGCCTGGGCTACAGAGCAAGAATCTGTCTCAGAAAAAAAAAAATTCAAAAAGTACTCCTGTATATATTTCAAATTGGAATGCATTTTCAAATTATTTTAGGTTCTGTGTAAAATTTGGATTTGGAATAAGAGTTAATAAAGACAGCCAATAAAGAGACTCCAGGCTATGAAGATTTATTTGACAATGTTGGTAATTGAGGAAAGTGCACATCCAGCATCTCTAACATTTTGAATAATATGGAGAGTTTGTGTTGCTGTTTTTGAGGGCTATGCTACTTTTCCCGTATTCTGTTTTGTATTGTGAATTTCTAGACACAGGTGCTATTGAGATCCACAAGCAGAAGACATGAAAATTCAGTGTTATAGCTTGTGGCTCCTTTTTTTTTTTTTTTTTTAAGAGACAGAGTCTTACTTTGTCGCCCAGGCTGGAGTGCAGAGGTGTGATCTCGGCTCACTGCAACCTCCACCTCCCAGGTTCAAGCAATTCTCCTGCCTCAGCCTCCCCAGAAGCTGAGATTACAGGTGCACACTACCATGCCTGGCTTATTTTTGTATTTTTAGTAGAGATGGGGTTTCACCATGTTGGCCAGGCTGGTCTTGAACTCCTGACCTCAGGTGATCTGCCTGCTTTGGCCTCCCAAAGTGCTGGGATTACAGGTGTGAGCCACCGCCCCCAGCCTGTGGCTCACTTTTAAATTTGATTTTAGTGTTTGCGTTAAAGAAAATTTATTCTCTGTATGGTATTAATAATACAAGGAGTTCTCCTCTGAACTGGATAATTGTTCTCTTCATAATTAAGCCAATTTTTTGGAAATAGTTTCCCAAAAACACTGACTCAGGTGGAATAGATTTCTGAAAAATATATATATCATGTCTGTGTTCATTATGAACTTTTGTATTTTGCCCATTCTATTTTGTTCATGTGGTCTTATTTCATTTTGCAGCATTTAACAAATATAACAAGGTCCTACATCTTTCTTTTAAGATGTAAAGACTTGCATTTATTTCTATATATACGTTTATTTTAAGAACTTAATTTATGGCTGGGCACGGTGGCTCATGCCTATAATCCCAGCACTTTGGGAGGCCAAGGTGGGTGGATTACCTGAGGTCAGGAGTTTGAGATCAGCCTCGCCGACATAGTGAAACCCTGTCTCCATTAAAAATACAAAAAATTGGGCTGGATTCAGTAGTTCACACCGGTAATCCCAGCACTTTGGGACACCGAGGCAGACAGATCACAAGGTCAGGAGTTTGATACCAGCCTGACCAACATAGTGAAACCCCATCTCTACTAAAAATACAAAAATTAGGTGGGTTTGGTGGTGTGAGCCTATAATCTCAGCTATTCAGGAGGCTGAGGCAGGAGAATCGCTTGAACTTGGGAGGCGGAGGTTGCAGTGAGCCGAGATGGTGCCACTGTACTCCAGTATGGGTAACAGAGCCAGACTTCATCCCCCCACAAAAAAAATAAAAAAAGTAAAAAATAAATTAAAAAATACAAAAAAATTAGCCAGGCATAGTGGCAGGTACCTATAATCCCAGCTACTCGGGAGGCTGAGGCAGGAGAATCGCTTGAACCCAGGAGGCAGAGGTTGCAGTGAGCTGAGATCACACCATTGTACTCCAGCCTGGATGACAGAGCGAAACTCTGTCTCAAAGGAAAAAAAGAAAGAATTTAATTTATAATACATTAGCCTTTGCAGCCTGCTGTATCCCTATACAGGCCATTTAGAGCCAGACTTATTTCTTTTTGAGCTCTAGACTCACATGGGAAATCACTTTATCTCTCCAACCTCAATTTTGTTATCTGTGAAATGGGGATAATATTGAATAATAGCATCTACTGCCAAGAGTTGTTGAGAAGTTTACATGAGATAATGTATATAAAGTGCCTGACTCATAAGTATTACTTATTTTCACGATCTTTGCACAGTTGTAAGCTAGAAGGCCCATGGTGTAGGGTGGACAATTTTGGCCTAGCAGACTGGTGTTCTGGGATTCTCAGCCAGAGAAAATCCACCAAGTCCAAAAAGGGAGTTTGAGACCAAGGAGATCAAGACTTTGGTTCTAAGTACATAAAGTGGTGCTGGTTTTCTGTGGGGTTATTCTATTATTCATGTTGCAACAAACAAGGAAATTGATATACAGTTGCTTTTTTCAAGGTCACTTTTCACTTTAGAAGAATAAATAAGGGAAATAGTGTGTTAACTGGATTTCTGGACTACAGCTTGACCCATTCATTAGTCTTTCTTTTCTCTCTAAACAGAAAGTTAAATTACTGTTCTGAGGTTCTTATATTCAGAGTGGAGTTTGTGCTTGAACCAAGTATAATGTTACTTGATGTGCAATTGGGCAGAATAGTTAGAAATCTGGATGAAATTTTATCCTTTTCCTGTTTCTTTTTGGCTTTTGTTGCTCTGGATTTTTTTTTTTTCTTTTTTTCTTAGGGTCTTGCTCTGTTTCCTAGGCTGGAGTGCAGTGGCCCAATCATAGCTCACTGTAACCTCAAACTCCTGGGCTCAGGTGATTCCCCTACCTCAGTGTCCTGTGGATTTATGTTGAGGTTTGTCAGTGTTGGATACTGTTGTCCTTGTAGCCTGTGATGTGAGGAAAAGCTCAGGGGCATTGTGTAACACTGGGAAATGGAGGTGGGGAGATGCTCATTGGATGCCTTTGAAATTCTCGGGGCTAATGGATTTTAGATATACACTGGAGTCACTGTCCTTGGGGTCCAGTCTATGAGATTAATTAATGATCATGGAAGTCAAGGGGTGGCCAGATAGATGAGACTGAAAGAGAATCCATCATGGACTGCTCTGTGTTGGGTGGAAGTAAGATCAGACTTGACTGCCTACATCCCTAGCAGGCCCTGGAAGGCTCGCCTTCTCTGTTCCATTTCTGCATAGTGGGAATGCACTCACTCCTTCATTTATTATTCGGTAATGATGAAATTCATTTGTTCATTTACTTAATGTTGACAGAGTCTCTCCTATGAACCAGGCTGTGTCCTAAGTACTTGGAATACGTCAATGAACAAAGTAGAGGAAAAGTCCTGCCCTCATGGAGCTTCTTAGTGGAAAGAAGCAGACAGAAACCAAAAGAAACAATAAGTGAAATATTAGAATCAGATACGTTCTATAGAGAAAAATCAAGCAGGGGCAGAGATAAGTTTCATTAGGTTGGGCGGAGGGTTGGAGGGCAGTTTGCAATTTTGCATAAGTTGGTCAGGGAAGCCTAGTTCTCACATTGGAGCAAAACCTGGTACAGGCAAGGGAATAGGAAGGGCACGGAGTGAACCTGGGGCATATGGGAAAAAGCCAGCCAGGCAGGAAGCCTGCGAGGAAGGGAGGAAGAGGCTGGGGACGGTGGGGACCGTACAAGGCCTGTAAGCCATTACAGGGACTGCAGAATCTGGGCAGTTCTGACTGAGGGGGCAGCTGGTGGGGTGTTGAACAGAGGAGTGATGTGATGTGTGACTTAGGTTTTTAGTTTTTTTTCCACTTTGGCTGCTGTAAAATTAAAGCATCAATGGGCTAAAAAAGGGCTTTTGTGTGTGTGTGCGTGTGCACTAAAGGGACACTCACATATTTCCTGTAATGATATCCCCTTAGGTGTAAACAAGAGTGTATTTCATCATTAAAATGAACCAAGAGTTATCATGAGGCCATGGTCCTTGAGGGAATTGGACCCCCTGGAAGTTTCTAGGACATGAGTGTCAGAAGAGAGTGGTGATGCAAGAGGTTTCTGTCATCATCAGTGACAAAGTCATGATGGTTGACTGAAGCGGGGTGAATTACATGATGTGTGTTGCTATATGCGCAAAAATGTATCTTTTGTTTCCTGAATATAATTTTGGCCTAGATTGCTTTAGAGGGAACTTGGAAAAATCCTGCAGAAGAATTGAACCTTGTTTATTTCTCCAAAAATGACTTCAGTTCGTTTCTTTGCTCTCCCTCATTTCATCCTTCCCGTCTCTGCCCTTCAGTGACGAGCAGAGGTCAGGGAATTGCCCTAACAGACCGTACATTTCTGAGTGGTGGTCATTAATTTTCCTTGGCTTGGCTGAGGAAACATTCCTGTCACCTCTTTTGAACATCGAGCACCACCTTGGTGTGAATGAGTTTTGACAACGGAATCTTGTTCTGCAGCCAGTTGAAGAAGTTGGCGAAATTCCACTTCCTATTAATTTTCTTGTACAATTTGGACACCTAGGAAAACATCTGAAGAAAGTTTTCATTTTGTGAGCTAATAATAAATGCCATAATATGGTGTGCCAGGCTGTTGGCTTTGGGTGTGACTTTTGCACAGAAAGTGGGCAAAGAATGATTACTGGAAAGGTTAATTAGGAACATGTAATGATTCTCTTTTAAACTCTGGAAATGGATTTACACAGATAATAATTCTGAAGTTTTCACATCTCATTTTTATATTTGCCAAACATCCCCACCAGTTTCTTTTCTTGGCGGTGCAAATGTTTGGAGATATATTGTATGTTCTTCAGCACGTGTGATTTCGTGTTTTTCTTCACATACTGTAGTTGTGCAAGTCCGGGGTTGGAGCCTCACTGGGTAGAGTCCTAGCCATCACTTCAGCTTTAATTGGTTGTAAAATATTAGCAGGAAGGCAAAGTTATTTTACACTGAAGTGATTTTTTTGGGAAGTAGCAAATTAAATTTTATGGTAGCAGCTGTTCTGAGCAGAATTTGTCGGAAAGTTGATGAGAAGCGAAAGCTTCCAACAGTCCGATATAAATCCTTAGTTTAAAAAAGATGCAAACCACACATAAACGAGGCTATGGAAGTAGAGAAAAATATTTTTGGTCCATATTTTATTTATTTATTTTATAAATAATTTAAAAGTGAGGCCTTCATTATTTCATACTTCAGTCTTAGTCTTTCAGAAATAATCATTGCTCTGATTTTGCAGTGGGAGACTTTATTTAGTTTAGAAGTCAATAATGATATGCTAAAAAAGGAACATAACTTAGCAGAGAACCTCCCTAAGGGGAGAGTTCTGAGTGGAAAAAACACAAACTGTTTTCCTTCTGCTTTTACCCCACAGCAATCAACACAGAAGAATTCTGTGACCAGATGTGTGAGGGATTTTCCCACACATACCAAGCAAGTGATCAGTTCTGCAGTGGACACCAGCTGGGTGTCCTCTGATTCAATTCTGACCCTATCTACCTGGAGATAGCACCAGAACCCACAGATTGAGGGCTCAGTCCCACAAGACTGCCCCTACTGGCCACTTCTGATGTCAATCACAAGCTCCAGTCGGCTTTATTTGTGCTTGTGACTCACCGGCTATTAATCAGGGTTCTCATGACCCTCTCCTTGGGTTGTGTAAATCTGCTAGAGTGGTTCACAGAACTCAGGGAGACCCTTATTTAGTTTACTGGCTTATTAGAAAAACTATTACAGGCCGGGCGTGATGGCTCATGCCTATAATCCCAGCACTTTGGGAGGCCGAGACAGGTGGATCACTTGGGGTCTGGAGTTTGAACAAGCCTGGCCAACATGGTGAAAATATCTATTAAATAAATTAGTATCTACTAAATAAGTAAAAATTATCTGTGTGTGGTGGCTTGTGCCTATAGTCCCAGCTATACTCAGGAGGCTGAAGTGAGAGAATCGCTTGAACCTGGGAGGCAGAGATTGCAGTGAGCCGAGATCGCACCACTGTACTCCACTCAGGTGGCAGAGAGAAACTCTGTCTCAAAAACAAAACAAAACAAAAAAGACTATTACAAAGGATATCGATGAGGAAGTGCATAGTGTGAAGAAGGGGTGCAGAGCTTCCATGCCCTCCCCTGCTGCACCCCCTCCAGGAGCAGCTGTCCAGAAGTTCTCACTACTGTGTTCTCTTGGGCCTTTTTGGGAGACTTCACTGGATAGATATGACTGAAGTGTGGACACCCATGGAGAAATGTGATTAGACACAGAGGGGATGATCTAGTGCTAACAGATGGAATGGGGAAACCCAGCCAGACCTGTCCTTTCAGGTTCTTCTTGGCCCCTCTGTGCAGCATTCCTTCCTCCTGGGCATGGGGCAGGACCCCTTCTGAAATGGGGGTCTTAGGAACCACCATCAAACAGTGGAGTTCAGAGAATTTCTTTATGGAAAGGTAGGGGAAGACGAGAGCATATTTTTAGTTTCTATGGCCTGTCTTGGGGAGAAAAAGGAGCAGGTCAGGATAAAGGTCTCTCCAAGAGAGAGATTCTGTTTTCTGAGGCCTAAAGCACCCCAACATTCTAACACAGGACTGTCTTTCACCTTCATCACTCTGACGCTGTTCCAAAGCTGCTTCAGGAACGACGGACGAAAGGCCACATACTTTAACAGAAGAGATGCTTATTGTTTCAGTCACTTAGGAAATAGCAAGGGTCCTGGGAGTGATGAGCCATGAACCATGGATGGAAACCAATGTACATATTTCATAATATCACAGGAGTATACCGGATAAGTCATTTGAGAAGGAGCTGGGACATTTGCACGTGTTATTCCCTTTCTAGAACTTTCTCCCACCACACACCTTTGTCTTGTTGATGGCTTTTTGTCCTTTAGGCCTCAGCTGTCAACATGGATGCCTTTTCTGGTCTGGCTAATTCTCTCTACTGTAAACTCTTCTAGCCTTGTGTAGTTCTTCTTAGTACTCATTTTATATTTATTTGAGTAATTTTTTATTCTCTGAACTCCATGAGATAAAGGAGAGTGCCGTTCTTTTTTATTTTTTTGACATTATTGTATCATCACTACCTAAAAGCAATGCCTGGCATGGTGATACATATCTGTGATTGAAGAATATTTGTTTCACGGAGGAATCCGTGAGTGAATTGAATTTGGTTGGCTACAGGAAGGCCAGTACAAAGATTCATGCCCGCAGCCTCAAGTCCAAATGCCGAAGGGGCCAGGCAGCTAAGGTAAATGGGTGAAGCAGTCTGTGAGGAACTTGAGTTGCTCTGGGCAACCAGATAGAATGTTCTGGACAGGTGCCTGCTTGGTGGATGTTCTCTTGTTTCTTCTGTGGAGGTGGATTCTTCTTACTCAGGGGGTGTAGGCTCGGACTGTGGTAAACTTCAAGGACTCCCAGGGAAGATAGCACTTACCGAGCAGAGGAGGCTGAGGAAACTTACACTACTCTTCATTTAAGTCTTTCTAGAACCCAGAGCAATGGTGACTGAAAGAGGAAATCATGAGGTAAAGTTAGCTTACAGTGGGTTGAGGACTGAGTGGGAAGTGAGAAGGGAAAACCAGGGAAGAGAGACTCCTCTTTTGAGAAGTTTTTTGTTTTTTGTTTTTAAAAAGGCAAGAGACTGGAGGAGAAACAGGATCAGAAGAGAATTCCAGAAAGATACAAGGGAGGAAAGGGACGTTCTCTGCCAATGAGGACCCCTTCTTCTGAGAAACGAGACGAAGGTCCCTAGTTTTTGAGATGAAAATGGTGAACAGACAGTGAGACCTTGTTGGGAAGCAGGAGGAGGTCCCAGGCTCAGTGAGGGGAGTGTGTGTGTGGGGTTGGGCTTTTGCTCTGGGGAAGATGTGCGTGGATGTAGTGCTAAACACGTCTGCATTTCCACTTTTTATCACAGATTTTATTAACAGCTGCTGCAGAAACATTATTGGAAAGATAGAGGCACAGCTTCCCTTGCTTTTTCCTTCTGACTTGAAGAGTCACTAGAAGCCTCGGGTACTTCTGAAATCTTGAGTGGAAAGAGCCGTTTGGCAGAGAGGACCTTGTGGGCCTGTGGAAATCAAGAAGCTATTGATTTTCTGTGCAGAATCCTGCACTGACTAAAGCCCTAAGGCCTGTCTCCCAGAGCTTTGCTAGCTGTTCAGGCAGATAATTGTGTCTGAATTGATTCTGAAAATAATAGACCAGCCATAAAGCAGCATAAAATATTATGAAACTACTCCAGAAGTTCAGTAATATCTTTGGGACCTGCTCATAGCCCAAGTTTGTGAATAGTTCTGTAGTTAAAAAAATATTTTTACTTTACCAGGCCATTGCAGTTCTTTTCCATCAGTGAATTTCACTCTACGGTCTTTTCAGAGCATCTCATAATCAGTCAACAAATCTATTTCAAATGTGTTTGTTACTAAGCAACGGTTGCTAAGAGCTTCTGTAATTAAGATGAAAGTTCCAAGGTAACAATGCCCAAACACAGCACCAGTTTCACCATTTTCTGATAATGCAGGAGTAGGATGGCTAAAAGTGCAAGAAGAATCTACAAGAGCATGGCACCTGAAATTTCTGAAGATATTGGCTGTCCTGTAGCTTATATGAGAGAGAATTTTTTTGTTTTGTTTTGTTTTGTTTTGTTTTGTTTGAGACAGAGTCTTGCTCTGTCTCCCAGGCTGGAACGCAATGGCATGATCTCGGCTCACTGCAACCTCTGCCTCCTGGGTTCAAGCAATTATCTACCTCAGCCTTCCGAGTATCTGGTATTACAGGCGCACGCCACCACGCCTGGCTAATTTTTTTTGTATTTTTAGTAGAGACCAGGCTGGTTTTAAACTCCTGACCTTGTGATCCAGCCACCTTGGCCTCCCAAAGTGTTGGGATTACAGGCGTGAGCCACCGTGCCCAGCCATGTTTGTGTTTTATTAATCAGCCAGTCATCTTTTTTCTAGTGTGGCTGAAAGGTATATTCCAGACACAAACAGGTGGAGTATGTGTTGGAGGCAGGTTTATACTGCATGGCTGTACTAAGACAGGGCCACATGTGATGTAAATGATGCTACCTGACACGTGCAGCTATAAGAGGGTTGAATGGAGTACACTCTGCGTGAAATAAACTTTCTTTGCAGTTATGACTGACCTAAATTAAGTAGCGACGCAGGCCTGTTCTGTACTTTGTTTGACAACGCAGTTTCTTTTTCTTTTGGAGATTTGTAAAGGAAGACTCAGATGAATTTTTCCCTATTCATGGTGCCTGGCTCATAGCGGGCACTTAACAAATGCTCCTCTTTGCCTTCCCACTCCATTTTGTTCCAGGGGCGAGGAGGGGGTTAGGGTTTCCATGGCGACCTGTTGTTGAATGACCTCCTTTCAGACTTGTTGTTAGATGCCCAATGGGCCCGAGCTGCGGTCCAGAGAGCCGAGCCTCACCTAATGGAGGGCTTTGCTGGTAAAAGAAGATTCAGTCAGTTCAGGTCAGCAAGCAATTACTGAGTCACTCTCCAGCTATCGGAACCCTTGGCATTACCCTACAGGGTCTGCCTGCAGGTTAGCCTTGTTGCAGCAGAATGGATGTCAGCCACCAAAGGGTACTGACCGGTAGATCTGGTTCCGTTTTGGTTCCATACCTTAGGTTTGGGATGTTCAGCAGGTCATAATCTCCTTGGACTTTAACTTCCTCATCCTTACAGTGTGCACAATAACAGCCACTTGGCTCATATTGTAGGGTTGGCATAAGAATGAGAGGAGATAGATTATGTAAAGTGCTCTGAAAAGGTGTATACATATTCATTTATTCAACAGATATTTACCGAGTGGTTCCTGTCAGACACTATTCTAGTTTCATAATAAAGTTCATATCAGAACAAATCAATAGATCTATTTAATACTTTTTAATGGCATTTTAATATCCTATACTATAGGTGTTCCATAATTGATTTAACTCTTCCCCAATTAATGGACATTTAAATAAACCGTGCTTCATTGAACATATTTATACATACATCTCTGGCAAATGTGAGAATACTGCTCTAGGGGAATCCTGAAAGAGATTTTGCCAAGCCAGAAGGCTTATATATTTCACATTTTGTTGACTACTATCAAACACAGTCAAGGGCCATAGTAACCTACCGCCCCAGACAACATGTATGAGAAAACCCATCTTTCCCTATCTTTGCAAATCTATTCTTTCCAATTTTACCAATCTGCTAGATGAAAAGTAATATCTAATGGTTGTGTTATTTTCAGTTTCTTGTTCTATCCATGAGCATTTTTAATTTAATTTTTTTTTTTTTTTGCCATTTTAACTTTTTCTATGGTTAGCCTTTTTATCTACCCCTTTTGTCTGCTTGGAGAGACAGCTTTTTTTTTTTTTTTTTTTTTTAATTTGAAGGGGATTTTTATATACTTGAACATGTTTAATACTTACTTTTTCGTTTCATTTTACATACTTTTTTCATTAAGAGGAGAGAGCTCATGTTAACCACCATTTTGCAGAGGAGATGAGAGACATACGAAGTGAATAGCTAGTTACAGTCACTTGGCCTTATAGGATGGGGCTTGGGTTGGAACCTGGCTCTTCCTAGGCCAATGTGCCTGTTTTTTTGTTTTTTGGTTTTTTTTTGTTTTTTTTTTGAGACAGGGTCTCACTCTGTCTTCCACGCTGGAGTGCAGTGGCGTGATCTCGGCTCATTGCAACCTGCAACTCCCAGGTTCAAGTGATTCTCATGTCTCAGTCTCCCAAGTAGCTGGGATTACAGGCACGTGCCACCACACCATGCTAATTTTTGTATTTTCAACTGAGACGAGGTTTTGCCATGTTGGCCAGGCTGGTCTCGAACTCCTGACTTCGGGTCATCCGCCCTCCTCAGCCTCCCAAGGTGCTGGTATTACAGGTATGAGCCACGGCACCTGGCCCCAATCTGGTTTTATTTGAGCAGAGGGGGTTATCTGGGAGGCTCAACTGGCCAGGGAGGGTGGTTTACCTTGTACGCAGTACCAGGGAAGCCACTGGCTCAAGGAAAGGGAACGGTGCCCAACACAGGCTTCTTCTAGTACCAGCAGCCATCCAGCCCTATCTGCAGGTGTTATCTAATCCTGGGAAAAACCAACGGTAACTGAGGGCCTGAGGGCCATGACTGTGTCTTTGTTCCTTAGGAGGTGAATAAGGAACAAAGGAGGCAGAGAATGATAGCCCCTTGGCGATGCCACTTTTCTACCCTCCAAGGGCACAAACAGGGCTGCCGTTGCCTCACATTACAGAGAACATGTATTCTTAGTAATCAGCAGAGACTTGAAACAAAGATCCTTCTCTCCTTGTTGGAGTTTTCAGTGGTACCTTATTCGAACGATCATCATTTCTTTTTTTCTGATTGAATAATTACCATTCTCCTTTTCTGTGTGAAAGAGTAAACCTGATATAAAGTTTTTCTGAAATGGTCTTGTTTTAAGATTTTTTCTTTTCTTACCCTGATCTGGCTTGTGATGTTTTTTGATGGGGTTGAGTCCTAAAATAGAAAGTCTAGATGTATTTATTTGTTTGTAAAGGCTGGAAGCAAATTTCAGGGCTCTCTGGTTCAAGTCACTTACTGAACATGTAAGGAATCTAAGATCTGGGGAAGTGGGGTGGTTTGCCAAGGCACTCAGTTACTCCAGATTGAAGACTAGAATTTGGGTCCTCTTCAGCTTTTTTGGGACTTCTGATTGGGCCATTTAATATCTTTCTGACATTTGTCTATGTTCTCCTTCCTTTTACCTCAGGATTTCTTACCTTGAAAATGAGTCTGGTTGTACTTATTGCATTGAATTGTTGTGCTAAGTAGCTGAGAAAGCACTTTTCATGTTTTTGTTTTTGTTTTGTTTTGTTTTGTTTTTTGAGATGGAGTTTCTCTCTTGTCGCCCAGCTGGAGTGCAATGGTGCTGTCTTGGCTCACTGCCACCTCCACCTCCCAGGTTCAAGCGATTCTCCTGCCTCATCCTTCTGAGTAGCTGGGATTACAGCCACCCAACACCACACCCAGCTAATTTTTGTGTTTTTAGGAGAGATGGGGTTTCTCCATATTACCCAAACCGGTCTCAACCCCCTAACTTCAAGGAATCTACCCGTCTTGGCCTCCCAAAGTGCGAGCCACTTCACCTGGCCTCACGTTTGAATTTTAACCTCCCTTTGAACAGGTTTATGAAAGCACTCTTTTTCCACATTCACATTATGCATATATAACATGTGCTTAGCTGACCCTTGTTGAATTAATAAAAGGATAATTGTTATGTATTTCACACTTTAATCACACACACACATGCACAGATGCACACACACACACACCCCATACACACACACATAAGTCTCAAATTCACCACTGTGTAGCTACCTCAAGGTTATATAGTCCAGCAGTCCCCAACCTTTTTGGCACCAGGGACCAGTTTTGTGGTTTTCACAGACATCGGGGGTGAGGGGCAGGAGGATGGTTTCAGGATGAAACTGGTCTCACCTCAGATCATCAGGTATTAGATTCTCATAAGGAGCACAATCTAAATCCCTCGAATGCGCAGTTCACAGTAGGGTCCGTGCTCCTGTGATACTAATGCCACCGCTGATCTGACAGAAGGCAGTAGCAGTAATGCTTGCCATACGATCTTCCACCCTAGGGGTTGAGGGTTCCTGCTATAGTCTATCTCCTGTTTTCAGGCATGTAGTATTTGAAATGTTAAAAGTAAATCATTTTTCCATGATTTTAAATAGAGAAAAGGATCCCACAATTTCCCTTAGATGCTTATTTCCATTTTTCATAACCGATGCTGTTGGAAAACTTCTTTGTCTGCTTTAGTCTGTTTCACAGGTGGCTGTTTCTGACTCCTGTGCTCTCTTGTTTGTTCTGAGTATTCTCTTATACACCCTGAATGAGTAGTTTTGCCACGGACTGAGTGGTAAGGTGATCTGGAACTGCTGGGGTGGCGTCCTGTGGTGCTGTCAGAGTGAGCCAAGCTGGACTCTGCATGGCTGCATTACACAGGTGGCTCAGGCCATGCTAGTAGACAGGGCTGGTGCAACCCAGGGTGAAGTCATAAATATTTCTAGGCTATTTGGTTGGTCTGTCTGGTCATGGTCTCTGAGAAAGGCTAGCATATTTTAAGTCAGATGTCTGTGTATTAGGAATACCACTGGGAGTGAATGCTTAGGAATGCTAAGAGTGCTAAGAGAATCATTGTTCCTGCAAGTTTCACCCTGAATGAGGTCTTTTGTCCTGTTACAGAGAGTGATTCAAAACCCCTTAATCTTGGCCAGGCTGGAGTTGATGTTTGGATACCAGGGCAGGGCCTGTCTTCTACCTAGAAGTATATGGTATTACGTCAAGAGAAAGATTTTCTAGAACAGGAGTTCTGCTGAAGGTGTGGGAGGTGGAGTGTGAGAATAATCCTGGACCTCAGGCACCCTATGGGTAGAACCTTGGGACAGGTATTTGCTGTGAACTTCTCACATGCTTTGCCTCAGAGCCTCATCCAAAGGGATATCATCAATTTTGAGTCAAGGTAGAGGAATGATTGACATGCTTCAGATAACACACTCTGAGATTTTCTGACTTTCATTAAGAATGGGAAGTTTCCCTTTCGTTCATTTTATTCAACCTTATTCAAGTCTCTTAGATTTACTTTTTCAACTTTTAATCATCTTTTTTGTGCTTCTCTGTCAATGGATGGGTTTTGATGTCCAAGGGTGGCATTAAAATAACACCACTTTTACTTTAAATATTAGTTTTTAATTCTTTCAAACTTTATTTTGATGAAATACTAGGCAAACAGAAAAGTTGCAAGAATATCATGAAAAATTCTTGTATACTTTTTTCCAGATTCTCCAAATGGTTACACTTTGATACATTTGTTTTATCCTTTTTCTCTATATGCCTATTTTTCCCCCCTGAAACCATTGAGGTAAGTGCAGATAAGATATCTGGTTGCCCCTAAATAGTGCACTGTGGATTTCCTAAAAGCGAAGGCATTCCCTTGCATAAATACCATACAACTTTCAAAACGGGGAAATTAACATTTATACTGTCATATTGTCTGATCTACAAACCTCGTTCAGATTTCACTAAATGAAACAATAATGTCATTTTTAGCACAAGGAAATCCAAGATCATGAAATTTATTGTGTTGTCATGTTCTTTGGGTGTCTTTAATCTGGGACATTTCTTTCTTTTCTTTCATGATAGTGAGATTTTTGAATCTCACCATAGGCCAGGTTTTTTTGGTAGAATGCCTCTTGTTTTACATTTATTTGATGTCTCATGATTAAATTCAGGGTATGCATTATTGATGGGACCAAAATTGGTATTAGGCCTTTTAAAATTTTACTTTAAGTTCTGGGATACATTGCAGAACATGCAGGTTTGTTACATAGGTATACTTGTGCCACAGTGGTTTGCTGCACCTATCAACCCATTATCTAGGTTTTAAGCCTGGAATGCATTAGATATTTGTCCTAATGCTCTCCCTCCCTTTGCCCCCCACACCCCTGACAGACCCCCCCCCCCCATGAGTGATGTTCCCCTCTCTGTGTCCCTATATTCTCATTGTAATTGATACTGGTTTTAAATGGATATTAGTTTTTTATTAGTATTGATTGTTTTCAAGTTGAAAGCTGTTTTTTTCATTGTATGATTTTATTTTACCTTAAGCGTCTTGTTATTCTACATGTAAATCTAGTAAGTAGTGTATGAAATAAGAACAAATGATTTATGGGTGTTTGCTTTAAGGCTGATAAACTTAGGCTGGACAAACTAAATTCCCATTAATCCATTCAGTTTATAACTTAATCACATCTTCTTAAACATTTAAAATTGTATTTGTAAATAAATATGTCTAATCTTCTTTTTAATCACTTTAAATGCCTGATAAAGCAAACCTGAAGATCTTAGCAAACACTTTCCTATTGGAATAATTCCTGCAAATTAAAAATTAAACTTATAAATACAGTAGATTTCTCATTCTCTTGAACATTCTAATATTGTTTGAAAACACTCATATTTTCACCACTTACTCAGTCACATCTAAAATCTATTCAAATCTGGCACATTTTCAAAGATGTCAGATTCTCAAACATTCTTTACACTTTATTCTTATTATTGTTATTTTTTGGAGACAGAGCCTCGCTCTGTTGACCAGGCTGAAGTGTAGTGGAGCAATCTCAGCTCACTGCAGCGCTCTGCCTCCCGGGTTCAAGTGATTCTTGTGCCTCCAGAGTAGCTGGGATTATGGGCGTGCCTGCCACCATACCTGGCTAATTTTTGTATATTTTTCGTAGAGAGGGGGGTTACAACATGTTGGCCAGGCTGGTCTTGAACTCCTGGCCTCAAGCAATCTGCCTCTCTCAGCCTTCCGAAGTGCTGGGATTACAGGTGTGAGCCACGGGCGCCCGGCTACATTCCATACACTTTAATCCCTAATGTACGAAGATTATTCTGAGCTTCACACAAAATTATTATTACTATGGCTTTCATTTACTTTGGCATTTCTATATTTAATTCCATGCCTTCCCAGGGTTGCCAAGAGAATGTGCACTGTGGAAAGCAGGTCTATTATGGGAGTTGAGTTGAGGTTACCATGCTAATAGATGCAACATGTGCTAATATGTGCCTCTTATACAATTGTTTATCTGGCAGAGATTTGAGGTTGAGGAACCATATGTCCACGTTCTTTTTGAACTACAGATAAATGCTTTTTATCATTACTATGACAACATGAGGCTGAGCCTCATATAATTGCTATGACAACGGATAGCAGTCCACACTCTTCAGATGTGATGGATTTTCAACCTTGGTCTCCTGGGTTGATATCCTTATGTTCTTCTTTCCTCTGATTTGAGTGGATGTAGGACATCCTCATCCAAACTGCAACTGATTTCCTCTCCTGCTTGATTACATACTGCATTTCTTTAGCTCTTGGCAGCATTATATCATCATTTTATTCTGCTGATTGGATTTTACGTTTTCTTTCAAAACCTTTGGCCACAACTCCAAAGCTTCATGCTAATGAAAATGCCCTTTTCTAATTTCTTCATGTTACTTTGAATTATAGGCTTTAGAGCTTGACTTAGATTCCCAGAAAAAGTTCCACTAGTGCTATGTTACATGATTATGAAAATTCCTAGGCCAGCCGTGACTCTTAACATCTGAGAGCTCTGTGTACGTATTGTAACTAGAGATGACTGAGTGTGTTCTCTTTTAAATTTCATTGTTGGATTGCTTTCAAGCAGATTTGAGGGCTAAATTACAAATGAACAAATACAATCAAAGTAGGCATAGATCACTATCCATGACTTCATGCATAGTGGCTATTTATTATGATGTGCTATTTACTTTTGGTCACTTAATTTAATTTTGCTTACTTAGAGTGTCTGGAGCGATAGTAATCACTTTAGTTTGGTGTCGTTACCGAAAGTACGTGTTTTGGAATCACCTGGACTTGGGTTCAAATTGCAGTTGTGCAGTTTTTTAGCTGCGTGACCCTGGGCAAGTTACCGAACCTCTCAGAGCCTGCTGGGGGTAACACCTACCTTTCAGTGTTGTCATGAGGATTAGGCTGACTTTGGAACACATAACATAGAACCTGGAGTATAATTTTTTATAATGTTTGGTATTCTCACTTCCCAACTTTGTTGTGTTTCTGTCCTCATCCACTGCCTCTGGTCTGCCTCACCTCTCTCAGTGACATCTTATTGAACCCTGACCCCTCTTTTGGTTTCTCTATTAGCCGTGCATTGCCTATATTCACTATATATTTCTTCTACCTTGTAATCTACCTTGTAATAATGGCAGAAGCAGAGTGGACAGTCCAGTTATGATAAAGATTTCTTCTCTCTGTCTCCTGGGAGAACCCCTCAGTTGTACCTTCTGGGCTTCTTTGTGTTAAGGTTGGTGGGAAACCATAGAGCATCAGCCCTATCCACCTCAGAGGCCATTCCTTGCATGCATTCATTTCTCCTTGATCTTGGAAATTTCCAGTGGAACATGCACACATTTTGCAGTGTTTACGGTGAGTTGGGACAGTGCTGTCAGTTGTCCCCATAATATAAGACAGTTTCGGTTTCTACTGTTTTCAGAAGCCAGGTTCATGCTCCCTCCTACCTTATTCTTTAGGGTTATAGATATCATTATCCTTTAGGAGGAGGACTTGGCAAAATGGAGCTGACCACTGACCATTAGAAATCTCAATACTCACTATCCCCAGTATGCTGGGCTCCTCTCCACTTCCAGTTCCTCCCTCCCTCCCTCCATCCCTCTCTTCCTTCCTTCCTTCCTTCCTCCCTCCCTCCCTCTCTTCCTTCCTTCCTTCCTTCTTCCTTCCTTCCTGTGAGGTAGAAAGTAAAGAGGAAGGTGAGAGGGAACTTGGAAGGCTGAAACAGGACAGGGATACAGAAGGACAGGTGGGGAAGCTCCCAAGACAAGTTCACCTCTCTCCTGCTTTTGCTGACTCTGAGGATTCTTGTTGGTGGGTGATGAGGGTGAGAGTCTGAAATAAGAAGTAAAAAGGGCTGGACCTGGTGGCCCATACCTGTAATCTCAGCACTTTGGGAGGCTGAGGTGGGAGGATTTCTTGAACCCAGAAGTTCGAGGCTACAGTGAGCTGTGTTGGTGACGCTGCACTCCAGGCTTGGCAAGAGAGGGAGACCCCGTCTTTAAACAACAACAAAAAAGTAGTAAGGACAGCAGTCCTCAGATTTCAATAGTCACCTGTCGTATTTGGGGCTTTCTTAAAAACGGAGATTTTGGAAATGTATTACTAGAGAATTGCATCCAGCAAGTGTGGAGTGGACCAAGGAACCTGGATTGTATCCGTCTCACTAGGTGATCTTAGTGCAGATGCCTTGAGGACCAAACTTGTGGAAAGTTTGGGTTGGAGTGTCTTCCACTGGGCTAGTAGGCAGGTCTACACCCAATCCAGAATGTGATCCTGCGGCTTCTGTGAGGTTTTGGACTCCCTGGCTGAACTGCTGAAGGCGTTTGAATCAAAGAAGGGCTTCCTCTTTTTGAGAAATGTGTTTAATCAAGCCAGGTGAAGCTCTTGAAGGCTCAGAAAGTTCTGCCTCAGGGACAGGCTGCCCTTTTCTTCCTTGCCTCTTAGCTAATTTCTGGCTCCTTCTCTCACCTAGGCCAGGTCTGGGGAGGAAGAACTGGGTTTCCAGCTTCAAGGAGCCAAGGAAAGTAGGGTGACTGCTGAAAATAGGACTTTCAGTGCTGAGGCCGGGACAGTCCCAGCCATACTGGGATGGTGAGTCCCCTCCTTGTGCAGAAGAAGCCCATGTGGTGTAGACCTATCACCAACTCTGCTCAGCTACAAAAAGGCTGTGCCATGATGGCTCAGGCCAGGGGAATCAGTCACTGAGTATGTTTGGTATACCCATTGGAACTGTTTCTTTTTTCTTTAGTGGATAAGCTCTTTTCAGTTTCGTTTCTTTGGCTTGTTTTCTGTAGTTGCAGGAGGTTGACTGCAGGTAGCCTCACCTGGCCTGAGAAGTAACTCCTCAATGCTTCCTATTTGTCCAATATTATGGTGTCAAGAATCATTGCCAGATGTTGCATTTTTTTAAAAAATCTCCACTGAGGCTATAACTAGGATGTGAGTTCACTGAGACTAGAGAAATCAGATCTTCAATAGCCCTTTGGAGGATATAGATGGGGAAGTACCACACAAAGGCGTTAAGGGAAGATGGGCTGTCCCGTTGGCATTGGCCCTGTGGCCTCACTTCACCCAGTGGCTTTACTATAGCCTAGAGAGATTGTACTATATTCTTACTGAATTCAGTTTGGAAGAGGAAAATGTGTTTTCTTGAATGAGGAATGTCCCCAAGGTGGAGTTCAGGCTGTTTTGCTCTCAGCTTGAGCTCTGGGATAAAATAGGGCCTGTTACGGACAAAGCTCTGTTTGAACTAAAATGACTCACAAGAGGTGTCCAGAGGAAATGAATAAGTGTACTGGAACTGGGACAAGTGTTGCCCTCGATGGAGGGTGGAGCGGGTGAATAATCAAGCTGAATAATCCCATTTCTGGTTTCTAAAAAAGTTACGAAATATTAAGTATGTGTGATGTGTGTATATAGATAACAAACAGATTTTAAGAGGAATTCCTAAGAGGAATTCTGAAAACTGTTTTAAGCACAGCAGCAATGCAGAGTAGTATACCTTCCAGGTGAAAAGAGAACAATGTTCTTATGGATGAATGAATCCTGATGTTTGCAGAACCCAGTAATCACCCGAGACATGACTTGATCCCAGAAGATTTCCTCATCTAATTATATTGTGCATATGCTAATATTAAAAGTAATTTGCATTTGCTAAACACACACTAATTGACGGGACAGTTGTAGGAAGGAAAATGTTTGTTCTAGAAGCTTTCTAACTGGATGGCCATCACTTTTGAATGGAAACGTGTCCAAATCTGGAGAATTAGGAATGTAAAATGGTGCCACTACTTTGGAAAATAGCCTAGCATTTCCTCAAAATTAAAACATAGAATTACCATATGATCCAGTAATTCTACTTCTTGGCATATATCCAAGATAATTGAAAACGTGTGTTCATACAAATCCTTGTACATGAATTTTCATGGAAGCTTTATGCATAACAGCTAAAAAGTGGAAACAACCAAAATGTCCACCAATTGTTGAGTAGATAAACAAAGTATGGTACTACGATGGAACACCATTCACCCCGTAAAAGGAGAGAAGCACTGATACATACTGTTAATATAACCTGATGAATCTTGAAAACACTAAGCTAGATAAAGGCCACATATGATATGATTCCATTTATATGAAATGTGCAGGAGAGGCAAATCCATAGAAACAGGAAGTAGATTAGCAGTTACCAGAGGTTCTTGGAGAAAAGGGATAATGGGGAGTGATTACTAATGAGTACTGAGTTTCTTTTTGGGGTGATGAAAATGTTCTGGATTTATACAATGGTTATGATGGCATAACTTTGAGAATATATGAAAACTGACTGAATTATACATTTAAAAAAGATCAATTTTATGGTATTATGATTACATGTCATTGTAAATATATGTGTACATATACAAAAATCAAAAAGAAAGCTGTATCTGCCCTTCTGGAGAAATCCAGAAGCAAAGTCAGCATTGACCATTCCAAAAATACAACAGCAGGAAATTTTACCAATTTCACTTTGGGCACCCAAGGGCACTGGGACCCAGCTCCTTGCGGAATGAACTTCGTTTTCTTAGGTTTTTTTTCTCCTTATTTCCTTTCCCAAACTTTGTAGTTGGAGGAAATAACTAGTTCAGTGGGGAGAAAAAAGATGCTGCTTCTGTTTCAATCTTGAAGCCAGTGTTCCGTGTCATGACCTGTCATACACACCAGAGGTTCTACATGTATTCCAAAACAATAACATATGGAAATGTTGTCTCTCTCCACGTTGCCTTTATTGGTTTTCTGCTGTTCTGTGCTTTTCTCCAGCTGGGCTGTTTTTTCGTTTGGTTTTGTTACTTCTGTTTATTTATTTATTTGTGCAGAGAAAATTTTCACAGTGAGCAGAGTACACGCCCACTAAAACTCAGCTGTGGAGGATACAACATGGTCATTATTTCGATCTGGTTTTGGCATTAGGGCAATGAGGCCCTAAGAATGAGTTAGGAAGTATTCCTTCTGCTTTTATTCTCTAAAAGAGATTGTAGAGAATTGGTATAATTTTTTCCTTAAATGTCCGATAGACTTCAACCAGTGAACTAATCTAGGCTTTGCGCTTTTCTGTTTTCAAAGATTGTTAATGATTGATTCAATTTCTTGAACAGATATGGGCCTCTTTAGATTGTCTATTTCCTCTCGGGTGAGTATTGGCAGACTGTGTATTGCAAAGAATTGGTCCATTTCATTTTTGTTAATAAAATGTGTGAGCATAGAGTTGTTCATAGTATTCTTTTATTATCCTTTTAATATCTATGGCATCTGTAATAATGACCTCTCTTTCATTTTTGATATTAGTAATCTGTGTCCTCTCTCTTTTCATTTTTTAGCCTGGCTAGAGGCTTATTGATTTTATTGATCTTTTCAAAGGACCAGTTTTTGGTTTCATTGACATTTTTTTTTTTTTCCTATGGAGTCCCTGCTTTTCAATTTTATTGTTTTCTGCTCTAATATTTATCATTCCTTTTTTTTTTTCCCCTGCTGACTTTGTATTTAACTGGCTCTTCTTTTTCCAGTTTCTTAAAGTGGAAAGTTAGATTGTTGATTTTCAGTCTTTTTTCTTTTATAATACATGCATTCAATGTTATAAATTTCCTTCAGATCACTGATTTTGTGGCATCCCACAATTTTTGACAAGTTGTATTTTCATTTTCATTCAGTTCAAAATAGTTTATAATTTACCTTGAGATTTATTCTTTGAATCATGTGTTATTTAGAAGTGTGTTATTTAATTCTCAATATATTTCAGGATTTTGCTATCTTTTTGTTATTGACTTCTAGTTAAATTTTATTGTGATTTGAGAGAGGACATTGGATGATTTCTATTCTTTTAAAATTGTAGAGGTGTTTAATGTGATCTGTCTTGGTGAATGTTTCATGTGAGTTTGAAAAGAGTATGTATTCTGCTGTTGTTGGATAAAGTAGTCTATACATGTCAATGATATGCTGTTGATTGATGGTGGTGTTGAATTCAACTATGTCTTGATTTTCTGACTGCTGGATTTGGCCAGTACAGATAGAGGGGTGTTGAAATTTCCAACTAGAGTAAATTTATCTGTTTCTACTTGCAGTTTTATTAGTTTTTGCTTTATGTAGTTTGATGCTGTGTTGTTAGGTGCATACATGTTAAAGATTGTTATATCATCTTGGAGAATTGACCCCTTTATTATTATGTAACTGCTTTCTTTGTCCCAGTTGACTTTCCCTGTTTTGATGTCTGCTCCGTTTTGAAATTAACATAGCTACTCCTGCTATCTTTTGATTAGTGTTACCATGATATCTTTTTCTCCATTTATTTTCTTAAAATTTATATATGACTTTGTATTTAAAGTGGGTTTCTTGTAGGCAACATATAGTTAGGTCATGTTTTTTTTAATCCATTCAGAAAATTTCTTTCAGTTAGTGCATTTAGATCACTGATGTTCAAAATGATTATTGATATAATTGGATTAATATCTGTCATATTTATTACTATTTTAAACTTTTTGCCCTTTTTTTTTTTGTTTCTCTGTCTTACACTCTTTCTAACTTGTATGTTTTTAATTGAGCATTTTATATGATTCTATTTTCTCTCCTTTCTTAGCATATCAGTTATACTGCTTTTATAATTTTCTTTTTTAGTGGTTACCCTGAGGTTTGCAATATAAAGGTAATCCAAGTCTTCTTTCAAATAGCACTATGCTACTTCATAGGTAGTATGAGTATCTTATAATAAAATAATTCTAATTCTTCTAATTCCTTCCTCTAAGTCCTTTTTGTCATCCATTCCTCTTATACAAAAGCATATATGAATGTGTGTGTACATGGAGCTCTATAAACACAAATATACATACATAAAATATCCCTCTATAAGCATACATAATTGAATACATGGTTTCTATTATTATTTTGAACAAACTTCTGTAAGGTCAATTAAGAATAAGAAGCCAGGTATGGTGGCACATCCCTGTAGTCGTAGCTACTTAAGAGGCTAATGTGGGAGGATGGCTTGAGCCCAAGAGTTTGATGCCAGAGCCTGGGCAATATAGCAAGACTCCATTTCTAAAACAAACAAACAAAAAAAGAAAAGAAAAGAAAAGAAAAAAAACTAAATAAGTTTAAAAATTTTTACCTCTATTTATGGCTTTTTTGATATACTTTCTTTTCTTAGATCCAAGTTCCTGACCTTCATCATTTTTTCTTTAAAGAGCTTCTTTTAACATTTCTTGCAAGGCAGTGTATCGGCAACAAATGTGTTCAATTTTTGTTTGTCTGAGAAAGTTGCTATTTCTCCTTCACTTTTGAAGAATAATTTAGCAGAGTACAGAATTCTAGAGTGGCAGCTTCCAAACTGCTTACATGTGGAACCACACACTGAAAGTTGCACACCTGTTGTTGTTTCTGAAACTTTGTTATTTCTAGTTAATATGCATGTGGCTTATATGATATTCAGCTCTTAGCCCACTGACAACTTTAAAGCCTGAGTGTCTTTTTTTCATGCTGTTCATTGAAGATGGAGATTCAAGAGGTTTGAGGACCATCTTTTCTGTTTCTTTTTTTTCAATGTTATATTTTTATGCTTTGAGTACATTTTCACTTTTGTCACACTTTTAAAAAATGTATTTTAACAATTATGGGATAAGCTGAGATTTGGAAAAGGTGTTGATGATGTTCTTTTGTTCTTCTTCCCTTTTTTGCTTTTGTTCTCTTGCCCTTTCCATTCTGACACCCATTTCTTTTGTATCTTTAGTAATTGGGGAACCGAATTGTGGATTTTTAAGCTCTGTATGTTTATGGATTCTTCGTTGTCCTGTGTGTTATCTCTTTAGACTAAATTTTATCTGATACACTAATCAAGGTTATGTGGCTCAGTGTGTCATTCCTTCCATATCACATGTGTACATGAGAATTTGAAACACTCTTGGGGATGTGTGTGATATTTTTGGTCTAGGTAGCCTCTTCTCCTTATTTACATTTAGGTGAACTCACTCAATGCACAAAATCACACTGTAATGACTGTCATCTATAAGATTATTATACAGTCTTATTTATAACAGTTTTTTTTTTGTTGTTGTTTCAAGAGGAAGAAAATGTAGCTTATCTATGGTTGTCAAACATTCATGGTGCCTTACCATTTGAGGGAAGAGAGAACACAAATGATGTTGGTGTTACTCTTTTTTAAGAATTTAAAAAAATTTACCATTTATGTTTCCTTTGAATTTGATTCTAATGAAATGAGTATGTGCTGGGTCCCATAAGAGCAGAGTCTAATCCTAACTGAGTCATGAACTTGCTTTTTATAAAAATTTCTATGCCAAAATATTTTAGTATGCATTTCTAACATATAAGTACTTAATTGTATGTATAAATACCTATAACATAAATATTGCAAAACAATAATAATTTCTTGATTGTTTTTAACATAGTTCATGCTCACATTTTATTGCTTATCTCTTTCAATTGCAAATTGCAAAGTTTTTTGTTTTGTTTTGTTTTAGTAGTTGCTCAAATTAAGAGACAAATGAAGTACATTTATTGAATTGGCAGCTTTGTCTCTTAAATTTTCTAAATTTATAACAGTCCCCTTCTACTCCTTTCTCCCTTTTAATTCCCTTTATTTGTTGGAGACAGCAGTTTTTTGCCCTCTAGCATGTCCCACATTCTGGTTTGGGCTGATTGCTTCCTTATAGTATCATTTAACTTGTCCCTCTATCCCCATATTTCATATAAACTCATAGATCAACAGGCCTGATTATATTCTGGCTCAAATTTTCTTTTTTTTTTTTTTTTTTTCCTGGCAAGATCACTTTATAGCTGATGCTATGTACTTTCTAATGCATCTCATCAGGAGAGATGTAGTATCTGTTTGTCCCAACTTTAGTGAGTTAAGATTGGTCTGAAGATTTAGCTGTATACCTGGTCCATCATTTATAAGGTTCCCCATCAACCATTCATTACCTTAAGTAATGGTTTTTGCAATGATCTTCTCTAGAAGTCACAAAATGGAATTTTTTTGAAATTCCGCCATTCTTTCTGCATTTATTAGTTGAAATTCTTTAATAGGGATCAATTTTTCATCATTACTTATGTGATATCCTGAAATATAGTTAGAAAAGAAAAAGAAAGATCCATTCTTCATTCTTTTCTGTTATTGATGAATTTTCTGAATGATGAATTGGAGCCCAGGCAGCCTCCATCAGTTCTCTGATGGAGAACAGGGAAAGGAATGGAAGGAACATCTTATCAACTCATTACAAACCTATGGATGCATTTGAGTGTATTTGAATCAGTTGCAGTGATACTTTTTGGTATTCTTATTGTCCCATCTTTGGCCAGTGGAGATTTCTTTTAATTGGCTTGTGTGTCTCTTTGACACTCTTAATCTGAGCCATTAATTTTTGGGCAGCAGTTTCCTCCTCTTTAAATAATTGGGTTAGTTGGTCTTTATGATTCCTTTTACTTGTAGCTTCACTCCAAGAAAAAAAGATGCTATAAGCTAATATTCTATGACTAAATCTCTGATCCTGAAAATCTACTATTTTAATTTTTTCCCTCTTTAGAGTCCACACACAGGGTGAACTAATGCATTTGAAAATATAAAATTCTTTTGTTTCTCTCTCTCTCTCTGATCTTTTAGCTCCTAGTTATGTGACACTGGCTTGAGAGGGGTCCACACTAAGCTTAGTATCTAGGTAGAAAACCAAACAAAGCAAACATAAACATTTCTATACTTCAGGCTGTGATGAGGTTTACCAAAGAAGTCCCTGATTTTGAAGATGAATTGGTCTTGAAACATAACTATCAGTGTAGTTGTTATTATTCCAAATACAGTATTTTTCTTCCCTTCTATGGGGGGTAGCAGGCATAAAGAACGGACAGCTGCACTTCATCCCGTAGGCCTGGGAAGGCAGAATGGAGAGCTGAGAAGGGCCTGAGGCCTCCCAGGGAGCTGGTCAGGGGAGACCAGAAGGCTGCAAAGCTGGCCAATGTTTGCCAGGTGGCTGCGGAGAGTCAGCTTCAGTCCCTACAAGCCATCCATCCAGGCAGCTCCTGAACCATATCCAGGCAACTGGGCCAAGTCCCCAAGGCTGTCTCTGAGACCAGAAGGTATAACCAAAGGGAAGCATGGATTTAAATTCCAGGGCATAAAAGAAAAGTTCAGCGTACCTAAGAAGGTGCTGAAAATGACTTTTTTGTAAATGTCTGAAGGACACTGTCTTATACCAAACCATAGACAATAAAATTTTAAATGAGCCTGAGTTCTGTTTCTATCCATGCCCTGTGGAGCACATGTGACTTCAAAGGCAGCTCTGTAGGGTGCAGGGAGGAAGGAGTGTGCTTTTATTTCTCATTTTGGCACAAATCCATCAAACTATTTTTGATGGCTGGGAAACAAAACTTACATTCCCTCTAAATTCATTGCATTTGCCAGATCCACCTTTGTTTTTCCTACAGTGATGGTTTCTACTTCTTCAACCTTTACATTCCTCCTACTTTGAGGCTTTATTTAGCAGGAAAAAGGCAAGAATGATGCTGGAAGATTTCAAGGGAAGCCTTAAATGGCCCAGTTCATTAAGCGGTTCCCTCTGCAACTTCCCATTTCTTCTCTCCCAACCCCCAATTTAAAACAGTTGTTTGTAAGACTTTTAAACATGAAACATCCCTTTCATAGGAGTCATGATGTAAAAAGGAGCTCCTGGTTTCATTTCAATGTGATGGGACCCCTTGATGATGAGCAAATATAGCTTCAACCGCTTCAACCTAATGCATGTGCACAGTGGCTGTGTGTGTGTCAATGCAATTCTGTCTCTTCTTTTCCACCACAGGACTGTTCCTTATGGCTTGTTTTTGAGACATTTCCTTCCTGATCTGTCTTTGTGCTGCCTTGCCCTGTCACCCCTCAACACTGCACATCAGGGAGACTGATGCAGGCTGTGCTGTTTTAATTTCTTTTTTCTTTTTTAGAGATGCGGTCTTGCTGTGTTTCCCAGGCTGGAGTACAGGCCTGTGATCATAGCTCCCTGAAGCCTCAGACTCCTGGACTCAAACATCCTCCTGCTCCGTCTCCTGAGTAGTGGGGACTACAGGTGTATGCCACCATGCCTGGCTAATTTTTAAAACATATATTTTTGGTAGAGATGTGGTCTTGCTATGTTGCCCAGACTGGTCTCAAAGTCCTGGCCTTCAAGCAATCCTCCTACCTCAGCCTCCCAAAGTGCTGGGATTCCAGATATGACCCACTGTACTCAGCCTTGTTTTAATTTCTTTTGGACTGTTTATTTCTGATCATTTTTATAGCTCTTTTCCAGACTCTACATTCCCCATCCTCTTTGAAACTTTGAATCCTGATGTGGTTGGGTGGTGGGTTCTGCCTAACTTGTTAAAGAGTGATTCTAATGAGCCCGAAGCGGTTGGTCTCATTGTGTTAGGGTCTTTTGACAGCTCAGGGAGAAACTGTCACTCTATGAGCATTTATCACTTCTCCTAAGGAAAAAAGACCCAGGCCTGATTATAATGGGTCAGCAAGTGAAGGAGAAGATATTATTAGCTTTGATGTCTTTGATATTGGACTTCTTTTCATTCCTGCATCAATAACTCATAACTCATTGATCTTTTCCCTAATCTTCATTAGTGATGTTGCCTTAAATTATAAAGAACAGTAATACAGTATTAGTAACAGTTCTATCAATATGCTAAAAGCTTTATCTCCTTTAATTCATTTTTAAATGAATTAAAGTATCTCCTTTACTCCTTTATTTCATTTTTAATCCAAATAGGATCTTCCCTGAAGGACTGGGTTATTAGTACAATGAATTTATGTTGGTCTAGTATGCAATATTATGATTTAAAAGCATTTCTTAATGGCCAAGTAGATAAGGAATTCTATGAAATTCTACAAATACCAAGAGGTATTTCAATCATTTATAAATATTGTCTACCTTCTGTATGCATAAAATGTCATAGGTTGGTGCCAGCGAACACACACACATATCACCGATGAGGACTGGCCTCAAAGAACTTACTGGTACATTCTAGAAGAGAAAAAATTTTTAAAAAAGAACTTACCTGAAATATTTACTAAATAACATAAGAAAACTTAAACCTAAATGTTAGATTGGTTGGAGATAGACATATACAACCAATTGTAGATTATATATATATATTTATATAATATGTATAATTATATAATTATATATGTTGAAGATTTTATGTATATATTGGTTGGAGATTTTGTATATATGTATGTGTGTATTCTGATGATATGTGATCATCAGAATTCAGAGAAGAGGAACTATAGATTGATAAAGTTGGAGATGCCAGCATGAAGGAGAAAGAAGAATTTGGATAATTTGATTAGAAGGGAGCAAGGCAGGGAGAAGAAGAGTTCCAAGCATGGGAAATAACAGTGGTAAATTCAGAAAGAAGGACTAAGTGGTGGGGATTTATGGAAGGCCAGGATGACTTGAGCTCAGGGCTCTCGTGACATAAAAGACTTAGTGAGCTTTTTGATAACATCTTCAGTGTATAAAGTTGGTGATAAAGAACTCTAAGGATATGCAGTTCTCTGTACAGATATGAAGTAAGTAGCAATTATCCTCAAATTATATTGTTGCCAGTTTAAGTAGTTTAGTCCATTTGCCAAAATTGAAAGAAAATTATGAAATCTCAAGTACTTGTATTTGCAAATATACTGGAGTGCCCCAAAATGACACAAAGCACAGATGTAACTTTGACTTTGTGCAAAGTAAGATCTAGAACAGTGAGAATCTTGGCAGTTGGTGTATTTTTAATAGTTGCATGGATTTAATATAAAGATATCCTTTGATGTCGACCTCAAAGGGATAGTATATGTGACTCTCCAGGCCACCTGTAGAAGGCAGTCTTCATTGTCCAGGGCAAGTTTTAAGCATTGATAAAATCCCACTGATACGAGATATTTCAAAAACAAGTTCTGGCTGGTTGTTAGAAACAGCCAAAATGATTTTATTGAGTATCTTCTCTGACCCCAGCAGTCTATGAGAAAATATATGAGACCCTTGATTCTTGATCCTACAGAACTTATTAGGAAGATGAGAGTATTCACTTGAGGAAAATTAGGAAATAAAGACATATACAGGGTGGGAATAGTTGAAGGGGGTATAAATTGATGTCTTTGCTGCTGTTCTTTCTCTCATTTTCCCTTTCTGTAAGATATTGATCTATCATATTTTCAACTGCTCTCTCTACTGGTAACTCGAATAGATATCTGTTCTGGATTCCCTACCCAGACGCTGAACATTTTTACACCATCCTAAACTTCAGATTTCCAAACCCAAACTCTGTCTTTCCCAACCAGATTAAGTCTCATTTCCTTTTCTGGCTTTTATAGTACCCTTATTCTAATCACCCAAACTCAAAATCATTAACTATTTCTGCAATTTGTTTGTCTTTATATTTATCACTCGCCATGGCCACTTATTCTGGATTGTGAGTAGATCAAGAGAATAGAGAGATTCGTAATCAAGTGAACCCAAGTATGCAGACCAAGTATGGAGGAGAGAAGGAAATGAAGTATACTCTTGGGTCTCTTTCTTGCAAGACACAGATGGTAGAGTTTTGACTTACTGGCATTGAGATAGATGTGTTTCAGGGCAAGATATACAATGGGAGAAATCTTGGCCGGGTGCCATGGCTCACGCCTGTAATTCTAGCACTTTGGAGGCTGAGATGGGTGGATCACCTGAGGTCAGGAGTTCGAGACCAGCCTGGCCAACGTGGTGAAACCCCGTGTCTGTTAAAAACACAAAAATCAGCCAGGCATGGTGGCAGGCACCTGTAAGCCCAGCTACTTGGCAGGCTGAGGCAGGAGAATTGTTTGAACACGAGAGGTGGAGGTTGTGGTGAGCCAAGATGGCGCCACTGCCCTCCAGCCTGAGTGATAGAGAGAGACTCTAACTCAAAACAACAACAACAATGGGAGAAATCCCCATATTCCTTAGCCTGAAAGTGTATTTTTACATACATTACCTGTTAACTTGCTTAATATTGGTATATCAAATTTGATAGTTTTACTTTCAAAGTTTTAGAAAAGCTTAGTATTGAAAGGAACTTGCATTTTCTATCACTGCTTTTTGATATACTGGTAGGGCTGTACCTTGGAAGCACCTTGGATTGGCATGACCATGGCATTACAGTGATTAATCCCCTGACAATTTGCCTAAGTTTATAAAGTTATACAGTGTTAAAGGCTCAGGGTATCTCTCCATAAGCAAGATAGGGATGATAAAAATACCATTTCCTTCTTTGAACTGAAGTCATGTGAGATAAGAAATGAAAGAGTATAATTTTGAGGTATTTGGTAGATACTGTTTAAAAAGTTTCAGAGCCAAACATACTTTAGAATTGATCTCCTGGGGTTTTCAGTCAGGTCCAATATTCTCAGTGTGATGTTTTCAGATGCCTCCTCTCTACTCCAGGGAGGAAGTCAGACGTCATTGTATGAAGCCTGAAAGTGTAGTTCCTTTAGATCCTGTGCCAGTATCCCATCATCATCTTGGGACAAAGAATATGGTAAACATCCACAGCTTACACAATAGCATGGAAGAATTCCTTTGAACCAGATTAACTGTAGGGAAAATATCTTCATAGCAGCCAACGCAGAGCTGTGTGTATTTAGCGCTGACTTCAGACCTCACTTGGGCATGTGTTCTTCCTCTTCAGGGCTTAGTTCTCTCCAGGAAACTTCTTTACTGTAACCCTCTTGTATAAGTGGTCCTGGCTTTTTTTTTTTTTTTTTTTTCCCTGTCATGAAATACTTTTGAAGAGTGCCAATCAATAAATGTAGAAGGATGATGGGAGAGAGAACCACTGTTTTACAACTGCCTTAGTAATTAATAAGTGAGAATGGCCAGCAGGTGCTAAAATCAGTGAGTGAAAGATTGTTGAGGAATAGAATATTTTCCAAGTGTCACTCTTGGACTACTTAGTTACAAAGATGAAAGGCACCTTTACTATGGAGAATACTTACAGATTTTTTGTTTTTTTGAGACGGAGTCTTACTCTATTGCTCAGTCTGGAGTGCAGTTGCACAATCACAGCTCACTGTAGCCTTGACCTCTTAGGCCTAGGTGATCCTCCTATCTGTCTCAGCCTCCTAAGTAGCCAGGGCTACAGGTGCATGCCATCACTCAGGGCTAATTTTTAAAATTTTGGTAGAGACAGGGGCTCCCTATGTTCCTTAGGCTGGTTGTCAACTCCTGGTCTCAAGGGATCCTCCTGCCTCAGCCTCCCAAAGTGCTGGGATTGTAGGTGTAAGCCACTGTGCCTGGCTAAATTTAAACCATTTAACATAATTAGTAGAGGAACAAATTGACATCATGTACCCATTGACTTAGTCTCTGCTCATCACTTACCATTCCTCCCCACTATGTTCCACCTGCATCAAATCATGAGGAAACAATTGGATAAATCCCCAAATGAGGCCTTATCCTCTTAAGAAATATCAGTCATTATAGACCAGAAAGGCTAAGAGAGCTGTTAAAAGGAGATTGAAGAGATATAACATCTAAATGTAGAATGTCATCCTGGATCTCATTCTGGATCAGTGAAATAGTTATGAAGGACATTTCTTGGGCCATTTGGGGAAATTTGAAAGTGGACTATGTAATAGATAATGATATTGTATCAATGTTCAATTTCCTGAGTGTGATAATTATGCATATATAAGAGAATGTTTTTGTTTTTGGGAGATTCATGTTGAAGCATTTATGACTTAATTGTCATGATGCTTGCTACTAACTTTCAAATGGTCCATGTTAATATACATAATCTAAAACATGTAAGGTAATGCTTATTTATGTATAACTTATAATAAAAATAAATGTTATATATGTTAAATTTAGTATATTACTCAGTATAACGATATATGTTATATTAAGTATATTACGAATATTTGCTTTATACATGCACATATACATGTTTGTGTATGTATATAAAGCAAATATACCAAAATGTTGGTGATTGGTGAATCTAGATGAGGGGTATCTTCATCACACTAGTTTTGAAGCTGTTCTGCAGGTTTGAAATTTTTCAAAATAAAATGTTAGGAAAAAAGAACTTTGTGTTAGGGATGAAGTAGTGGAGAAAAATATTGAGCTGTTAAATTCAGGTTCGTGAGGAAATGACATGTTATTATTGTCAAATAAAGCAAAGCTAGAAGACGCAGTATCCACAAACACAAACTGTTAAGTGAGATTGATTTAGATCGTCCAGAATTAACTATTTTTGGGGTAGAGAAAGGATTGCTGTTGGGCATCTTAGTCTCTCTCTTCTTTTGTTTCCACGATGCTAACCCTCTCATGTTGCAAGTCTTAGCTCACAAGATTCTAAGAATGATTGAGATGATGTATATGAAAGTGCTCTGTAAGCTGTGAAAATAATGTCTCTAAGCCTCTCTGTGTTTAGCATATAACTTGTGCTGAACTATAACACCCAATGCTGTATTTTGGGTTGTAACTTGTGCTGAAGTACAACATCCATTGTTTGTATTTTCTATGAATGACTATGTATTCATAGGAAAAAGAAAATCAATGGCTTGATTAAGACTCATTTCACATACACACAATTTAGACAAAGCAAACTGACTCCATTTTACTGAGATTAATATAGTTCTGCCTATGGTATATCTAGAACAGTGTCTAAATACATCTAACAAATGATATATTTTTTTCTGTAAAGAAACAAAATTTCACTTACTTTTAATGCTCATTTAGCCTGTTGCATTCATGGAAAATCTTACCCTAGAGGTTAGAAAACAAGCAAACTGCAGCTTTAATATAAGTCAATAGAACATTAAGTAGAGAAAAGCTCGGAGTTGCATGCTGTGCTATTATCTTGTGATAATTTCAATTTAGGTTTCTTTTTAAGTATGTGTTCAGGATTTTACTGTTAGATTATATGTAAAGTAGAGTCAGTATCTGTGGAGTACTGACATGAACCTGGAGAGTGAACATTTTGCCCCTTCTCAGGAAGGCAGGCCAGAATATCTGTAAAATAGTGACATTTTGATCCTGACTGGAATAAAACCATGTTGAAAGAATGATGATAGGGAAGAGATTATGGAACAACAAACATATCTTGTCAGCTGGAGGAGACATGCCTGTCAGGTATTGATCTTGACGAGCTTCTTCAGCTAGTATGGACGGTTCACGTGTAGACTGTAGTTTTCATTGCTAATGGCTGTGGGGTGCCGCATCAGCCAGACTGACATTAGGTTGCCATGTTTGTCAGAAGCCACATGAGGAAATCGTGACGATGGCTGTGCTAGTGACCATTGAGTAGTTATTCTGTGCTAGGAGTGATGTTCTATGCTTTCTGTGTGTTTTCTCAGTTAAACCTCACAATATCCCTGAGGTGGGTAAGAAATACTTCTAATATTCTTTTTTTATAGATCAGGTGGAATCAGGTTAGATAACTTACATAAGGTCATTCAGATAATAGTGGCCAAGTTGCTACTTGAACCCAGGTTGTCTGACTCTAGAGCCTGTTTTATAACTAGCACACTGTACTCAACCGATTCTCTAAAGTTGATATTTGAGAGAACAGTTGAAAAACATGTGGAGGCTTTTTAGCTATAGAGAGATGCGTTTAGCAATGATTGAGTAAAAGGGATTGGAATTACTCTTTCAATATAACAAACTAAGAATAACTAGGCAATATATAGGACACAACAGTTGTCAGACATTATTAGACAAGCATAACAGACATTGACCTTTCCGAGAAGGCAAACAAATGAGATTGCTGCAGTGCTGCCTGGAGAGAGTTGTAGGCTGCAGCACAGGGATACATATTATATTTCGAGAGATTTAACAGAGCCCAGGAATTACCCTAAGTTGAGGAGACAGAGTTCAGAGGTTGGAGAGGCTAAGGCTGCTAGAATTCACAGGGCCAGATCTTGGTTAGAAGAGACCTAACCAAGGTTAGGAGAGACAGAGGGGAAACTCTGGAGATCTGTAGAGTTTTCATTGAGGAAACTCCCCAAGGCCAGAGAAAGACACAGGAGAGAATCAGGTGGCGTCATCCAGGAGCTCAATAGTTTTTTTTTTTTCCTATCACCTACAGTGTAAAGACCCTGGCTCTCAGTAAACCATTGCCTCCTGGTGGGTCTCATGGTGGGGCCAAATTTGCTCGTTTAAAGGCTCTGCTGGTCTTACTTGGCAGAGCTTAAGAGCAAGCCATAGAAGGAACAGGTTGTATCCAAGTAACTTCATTGCACCCAGCTCAAGCGCAAAAATATTTAAAAGAATAAAAAGCTCCAGCACTAACAAAGTAAAATGTATATTTCTGAAATCCAATAAAAATTACCAGTCATTCGGATTGGGTGCTGTGGCTCACACCTGTAATCTCAGCATCTTGGGAGGCTGAGGCGGGAGAATTGCTTGAACCCAGGAATTCATGACCAGTCTGGGCAACATAGTGACACCCCCATCTCTACAAAACAATCTAAAAAGTAGCTAGGATTGGTGGTACATACCTGTACTCCCAGCTACTCAAGAGGTTGAGGTGGGAGGATCGCTTAAGCCTAGGAGTTTG
Source organism: Cacajao melanocephalus (assembly GCA_963573385.1). Lineage (NCBI taxonomy): Eukaryota > Metazoa > Chordata > Mammalia > Primates > Pitheciidae > Cacajao > Cacajao melanocephalus. The sequence continues at coordinate 60,551 of CAUYLG010074909.1, forward strand.
AGGTTGCAGTGAGCTATGATTGCACCACTCCACTCCACTCCAGCCCCAGTGACAGCAAGACCTAAAAAAGTAAAAATAAGAGAAATTACCAGGCATTCAAAGAAGCAGGAAAATGTGACCCATAATGAGGAGAAAAACAGTATATAGAAAAAGGCATAGAAATGACACAGATGACAGAATTACTAGACAACTGCTATGGACTGAACTGTGTCCCTCCTTGTCTTTATCAAATCCATATGTTGAAGTCCTAACCCCTAATGTGGTGGTATTTGGAGATGGAGACTTTGGTAATTAGTGTTAGGTGATGTCATGAGAGTAGGGCTCTTATGATACGATTAATAACTTTATAAGAAGAAGAAGGAGAGCTACAGATTGCTTTTTTGCAAGTGCCATGTAAGAACACAGTGAGAAGGAAGCTATGTGTACCAAAAAGAGGGCTGTCACCAGGAACTGAATTGGCTGGCAGCTTGAGCTTGGACTTCCAACCTCCAGAATGGTAAGAAATAAATAGCTGTTGTGTAAGCCACCTAGTCTATGGTATTTTGTTATAGCAGTCTGAGATGATACAAGGACATTAAAACAACTGTTGTAAATATACTTCATATGTTCAAGTATGTAGAGGAAAACATGAGTATGATAAAGAGAGTCATGGAAGCTATAAAATAGACATGCATCAAATTTCTAGAGTTGAAAAACTACGAGACAGAAGATACATGAGAGAGATTAACAACAACAATAAATAAACTTGAAGACATAGCAATTAACTAAAATGAAACAAGGGGAAAAAAAGACTCAAAAGAATTAACAGAGCATCAGTGAGTAGTGGGACCATAGCAGATAGCTCATCATATATATCATTATAGTCATAAAAAGAGTGGAGGAAAATAAAAATATCTTTAAAAATAATGGCTAAAAAATTAAGTGCAGAAGGGGAAGGAACACAAAGAAAATCTAAAGAAATAGTGGCTGAAAAATATCCAAATTTGCTGAAAATCATCATCCCACAGACCCATTTCAGTAAGCTCTAATTAGAAGAAAGTGAAGAAAACGACACCAAGGCACATCATAATCAAATTAAAAGCAGTCAGAGAAGAAGGACATTATGCATAGAAGAACAAAGGTGACATTGAGTGGACTCCTTGTTGGAAACAACACAAGTCGGAAGACAGTGGAGCAGCACCTTTAAGGCACTGAAAAAAAAAACAACTCTCTAACTAGACTTCCATACCAAGTGAAAAAAAATTTAAAAATAGATGAAATACAGACCTTCCCAGACATACAAAAGCTGAAAGAATTTATCACTAGCTGACCATCACTACAAGAAATATTAATAGAAGGTCTTTAGACAGAAGGAAAATGATACCAGATGGAAAATGAATCTGCACAAAGAAATAAAAAGCACTAGAAAAGGTAAATATTAATGTAAATACAAAAGACTTCTTGTTTTAAAAAATATATTTAAAAGACAATTAACTGTTTAAAGCAAATATTATAACAAGGCATTATGGGTATTAGTACAATCTGTGACAATAGTAGCACCAAGGCCAGGAAGGGGCAGATGGGAAAAAGTGTCATAAGGTTATTATACTATATTTAAATTGGTATAATAGAACTTAAATGTAGACTGTGTTAATGTAAAGATGTTTATTACAAACCCTAATAAAATGACTAACGAAATGAAACAAAGAGATATAGCTAATAAGACGATAAAGAAGATAAAAAGGAATAATAAAACACTTAGTTCAAAAGAAGATAAAAATGAGCAAAAAGGAACAACAAACAGATTGGAAAACAGAAAACAAATAGCATGATGTCATATTTAAACTCAACCATGTTAATAGTCACGTTAAATGTAAATGATCTAAACTCTGTCAATTAAAAGACAGACTCTGTCAGATTGGATTAAAAAAAACAAAACACTTGAACTCAACTTTCCATTGGCTAAAAAGAAACCTAATTAAATATAAAGACACAGCTAGGGTAAAAGTAAAAGGATGGAAAAAAGATACAGCATGCCAGCATTAATCAAAAGAAAGCTGGAGTAGCTGTATGCATATGGGAAAATGTATATTTCTGAGCAAAAAATATTACTAGGAAAAAAGAGTCATTTCAAAAATGATAAAGGAATCATTTTCTCAAGAGAACATAGCAATCCTAAATGTGGTTGAAGTTTCTAATCCTAAGCTGGAAGGAGAAATAGCCAGACCACCATTGCAGGTGGAGATTTCAACACCTTACTCTCAATAATTGGTAGAACAAATAGAAATCAGTAAGAATATAGAATAATTGAACAATGCTATAATCAACATGATCAAATGGACATTTCTAGAACATCCTATCCCACAACAGCAGAATGCAAATTCTTTTCAAGTGCACACAGAACATTTACCAAGATAGACCATATTTTTGGCCATAAAACAATCTTAATCAATTTTAAAGGATTTAAGTCATTCAGTGTATGTTGTCTGATGACAATGAGATTAAATTAGAAATTAATAACAAAGATATCTGGAAAATCCTCAAATATTTTGAAACCACACAACACGCTTCTGAATAATCATCAATACAAGAAGAAATCACATGTGAAGTTAGAAAATATTTTGAAGAAAATAAAAATTAAAAAAACACATCTAAGCCCACAACAATTTGTGAGTTACCAATAAACAAGGTGTAAAGGAAAATTAATAGCATTAAAATTGTATTATGTTAGAAAACTAGAAGGTTCTAAAATCAATGACTTAGGCTTCAACTTTAGAAACTAGAAAAAGAAGAGTAAATTAAAACAAAAGTTACAGAAGAAAGGAAATACTAAACTATAGGAGCAGAATCAATGGCATAAAAATAGAAAAATAATAGAGAAAAACCAATGAAAGCAAATGCTAGTTTCTTTTCTTCTTCTTTTTTTTTACTTTATTAAAATAGTGAGCTTATTTCACAGGTATATTTTTGTCTCTGCACCATTTCCATGTCTGACCACTGCTACTACTATGTATGTAATGCATACATACTTTACGTATGGAATGTTGACATTCAGTACAAACTTAAAACCAAGCAAAGGGTGGAGTTCCATTTTTACGAACTAAATGACATTTTGGACAACACATTCTTGGCCATGGGACGTGGACAACATTTATCAAACATGGTAGAGAAAGTTCTCACTCTGCATTATAAAAAGGACAGCCAGATATCATCTGTTACAGAAACAAAATAAGATGGAAAATTTTTAACAAACTGTTTAAACTATTTTCTTAAAGAGACTTCCTCCACTGCCAGAGATGTAGAATAGCCTCCTGGTCAGTCAACCAGAAGCAGCTCTTCACATAATTGATGAACTTGGCTTCCACTTTGGGAAGAGAAATACCTTTTTCTATACTTGCTGGCATTTTTGCTTTAATGTCTTCTACAGAACTAGGTCTTTTTGGTGTTTTAGGAGTTTTTTTCCTTTTTTTAGGATTCTTGTCCTTTTGATCTTGGTGTTGATGGTTTTGAATCTTTTCCATGGTGGTTTGATTTTTGTGCATTTTTGGCTGGAACATCTCATATAGATTTCTTCACTGGTGCTTTTTCTTCAGTTTCCTCATCATCCTCCTCCTCCTTCTTCTCCTCCCTCTCCCCCTCGTCCTCCTCCTCCTCCTCTTCCTCCTCCTTTTTCGGCAGTGGCAGCAAGTTTTACTTTGTTCTGTGGAAATTTGCTACCACCTCCAGGGGCAGATCATTTTTCCAGATACACTTAAGAGTTTCACATCCTCCTCCTCTTTATCTTCTGACTGCATCTTCCTCCACAGACACTAAGTGCTGTCCGTGAATATGCACTCGCCCTGAACCACATTTCAACTGTAAGACCGGGTGGTGTAATTTCAAAGCCCCCAAGGGAAACCATTGGCTGTACAGACATTTTCAAAGTTGCCAGTGTTACTTTAATTGGACTGTCTTTGTAATTCATTGCCTTTGCTTCAACAATGTGCAAATCATCCTTTTTACCAGGCTCTAAATTGACTGTCCTTAAAGATAACTGGTGCTCATTTTTGTCATTATCCACTTTAAAGTAATAATCTTTGTTGGCCTTTAGTTAACAACTAAATAGATAGTTCTGGGGCCTCAGGGGGCTCATGTCCATGTCCATCTATCCTTCCATGGAGTGGTGGCATGTGCTTAGGTAGGAGAGAAGGTGGATGGAGGTAAATGACTACTGCTCCAGAGAAGAGCCGTGCAGGACAGACTCACAAAAGGACTAGTTTTTTGAGAGTATGAAAATTGCTAAATCTCTAGGCAGAATGATTAAGAAAAAGGGATAGGGAACAAATAACCAATACCTGGGATGACAGAAATGACGTTACTACAGATTGCATAGATATTAAAAGAATAGTAAGGGAATGATATGAGGAGCTCTATACCAATAAATTTGACAACTTCTAGATGAAATAGAAAAACTTCTTGAAAGCATACTACGAAAGCTTAAGAAGAAATAGGCCTATTAAAAAACTTAAATGGGTATTTAAAAACGTTCCCATTAAAATAATAAAAACCTCCAGGCCTAGTTGCCTTCACTGGTGAGTTCTACCAAAGATTGAAGGAATAAGTATCAATTCTACACAGACTCCTTCAGGAAATAGTAGTGGGCACAAGGACAGCATGATCTTGATTCTCAAAACCAGATAAAGCAATTCTAAGAAATGAACATTATTACAGACCAATATTCTTCATGAACACATATATAAAAGTTACTAACACACTTTTAGCCAATCAAATTCAACAGTATATAAAAAAGATAATACATCATGGCCAAGTGGGGTTTCTTCCAGCAATGCAGGGTTGGCTTAACATTAAAAAAAAAAATCAATCAATGTTTCCATATCGACAGACTAAAAGGAAAAACCATATGTTTATCTTAATTGGTACAGAAAAAGAATTTCACTATGTCCAACATCAATTCCTGATTAAAAACTCTGAGCAAACTAGGAATAGATAGAAACTTCTTCATCCTGATATAGGACATCTATGAAAAATGTTAAGCTAACGTCTTACTTGATGGTGAAAGACAGAAAGCTTTCCCCTGAGATGAGGAACAGGGTGAGGATGTTTGCTTCCATCACTTCTATTCAACATGGTACTGGAAGTTCTTATCAGTGCAGTAAAGGAAGAGAAAGTAATAAAAAGCACACAGATTGGAAAAGAAGGATAAAACTATCTTCATTCACAGACCACATGATTGTCTATTTGGATAATCCTAAGAAATCTAAAAAAAAAAAAAAAAAAAATCAAACTAGAACTAGTAAGTGAGTTTAGTGAAAGTGCAGTATATAAACCAATATAAAAAATCATTTGCATTTCCATGTACTGGCAATGAGCAATTAGAACTTGAAATTGAAAAACAATACAATTTATGATAGCATCAAAAGATATGAAATATTGAGGGATAAATTTGAGAAAAAGATGTGTAAGACTTCTGCACTGAAAACTACAAAATGTTGCTGGAAAAATTAAATAAGACCTAAAGAAATGGGGAGATATACAATGATCATGGATTGGAAGACTCAATATTGTTAAGATATCAGTTCTCCCCAAATTGATCTATATATTTAACATTATTTCAATTGAAATTCCAGAAGGCTCTTTGTTTTGTAGAATTTGACTGCTGATTCAAAAACACAATTTTGGAAAAAGAAGAACAAAGTTAAAACACTTATAGTATCTGATGTTAAACCTTATCATACAGCTCTGGTAATCAGGACAGTGTGGTAATAGCATAAATGTAGAAGACATACAGGGCAATGGAGAGCAGTGATTTTCCACAAAGACATCAAGTGAATTCAATTTGGTGAGGAGAATTCTTTCAACAAGGGGTGCTGGAACAATTGTGTATCTAGAAGCATGAAAACAAAACAAAACCTCAGCACTTACCTCACAGCCCGTGGAAGAATTAACTTGAAGCGTATCATAAACTTAAATGTAAGAGTTCAGGCAATTAAACTTCTAGAAGAAAATGTAGAGGAATATTTTAACGACTTTGGGCTAGGCAAACATTTTAAGAATATAGCACAAAAAGTATAACTACAAATGAAAAAGTGGACACATTGACTTCATGAAAATGAAAATCTTTTTCTTTTCAAAAGATACTAATAATTGCATGTCATGAATGAGGGAGCCAGAGACTAGGAGAAAATATTTGCAAAATATATATCACACATATATAAAGAACTGTTGAAACTCAATGGGAAGAAGACAAAAAGGGCAGAAGAGTTGAAGGAGCCTTTTTCTTTCAACATCAGTAGTCATTAAGCAGATACAAAGTTAAACCACTTCTGTTAGGATGGCTAAGATGGAAAAGACTGATCTTATCAAGAGTTGAAAAAGATTTGGAGTAACTGGAACTCTCATATGTTCCTGTACATACATTTGACTTTATAAAATAGTACAAACATTTTATTAAATAATTTGGTAGTTACTTAAAAAGTTAGATACCATACACCTCAATGATTCCACTCTAAGATAGTTTTCCAAGAGAAATAAAAACATATGTGTGCCACGGACACAGGGAGGGGAACAATACACACTGGGGCCTGTCTGAGGGTAGGGTGGGGGGAGGGAGAGCATTAGGAAAAATAGCTAATACATGCTGAGCTTAATACCTAGGTGATGAGTTGATAGGTACAGCAAACCACCATGGTACACGCTTACCTATGTAGCAACCTGCACGGGTACCCTAGAACTTTCAAAATACAAATAAAACAAACAAAAAACATATGTGTGCAAACGTGTGTATAAAGACTTGTACATGGCAGAGAGCAGAGACTGGACCCCTTCCTGACACCTTACACTAAAATTAACTCCAGATGGATTAAAGACTTAAACATGAGACCTAACACCATAAAAACCCTAGAAGAAAATCTAGGCAAAGCCATTCAGGGCATAGGCGTAGGCAAGGACTTCATGACCAAAACACCAAAAGCATTGGCAACAAGGGCCAAAATAGACAAATGGGACCTAATCAAGCTCCACAGCTTCTGCACGGCAAAAGAAACAATCATTGGAGTGAATCGGCAACCAACAGAATGGGAAAAAATTTTTGCAGTTTACCCATCTGACAAAGGGCTGATATCCAGAATTTACAAAGAACTAAAACAGATTGACAAGAAAAAAACAAACAAGCCCGTTCAAAAGTGGGCGAAGGATATGAACAGACACTTTACAAAAGAAGACATACATGAGGCCAACAAGCATATGAAAAAATGCTCATGATCGCTGGTCATTAGAGAGGTGCAAATCAGGACTACATTGAGATGCCATCTCACGCCAGTTAGAATGGCGATCATTAAAAAATCTGGAGACAATAGATGCTGGAGAGGATGTGGAGAAATAGGAACACTTTTACACTGTTGGTGGGAGTGTAAATTAGTTCAACCGTTGTGGAAGGCAGTGTGGCGATTCCTCAAGGACCTAGAACTAGAAATTCCATTTGACCCAGCAATCTTATTACTGGGTATATATCCAAAGGATTATAAATCATTCTAAGGACACATGCACACGAATGTTCATTGCGGCACTGTTTACAATAGCAAATACTTGGAACCAACCCAAATGCCCATCGATGGTAGACTGGACAGGGAAAATGTGGCATATATACACCATGGAATACTATGCAGCCATAAAAAACAATGAGTTCATGTCCTTTGTAGGGACACGGATGAACCTGGAAACCATAATTCTCAGCAAACTGACGCAAGAACAGAAAATCAAACACCGCATGTTCTTACTCATAGGCAGGTCTTGAACAATGAGAACACATTGATACAGGGAGGGTAGCATCACATACTGGGGTCTGTTGAGGGAAATAGGGGAAGGACAGTGGGGGCTGGGGAGTTGGGGATGGATAACGTGGGGAGAAATACCAGATATGGGTGATAGGGAGGAAGGCAACAAACCACACTGCCATGTGTGTACCTATGCAACAATCTTACATGTTTTTCACATGTACCCACAAACCTAAAATGCAATTAAAAAACAAAAAATCAGGTGGCCATTTTGAAAAAAATTAAAAGGCCTTTTTTCCTCCTCTTTTACCTATTTTATAGATTGATCAAAATCTCTGTTTGGGTTGTACTTAGGCGTTTTGCTCTTCTCATCCAGCCCTGTGAAGGAAATTCACATTGCACTTAATTAGGGGATGAGAATAGAGCAGTGAGAAAGAGATCAGTAAGACTTTGCAGGCCCATCAATGTCATACTGGGGCTCAAAAGTTTGATGGGGTAACTTGGAAAGTCCAGCAACTTAGTAGAGTTTGAAGACACCCCTCACCCCCCGTTATATTTTGTATCCAAAAAGGATCTTTTTGTTAGCTCAATTTATTGTCACTAACTTTGTCTTCAGCACAGGGACTGCTTACATATGCAGGCTTTTATTTCAAAAGGGATTCTCTTCTTTCTGATTCTGGTGTCACTTCATACATTTCTGTAACAAGAAACTCTCTCAGCAGCTCTACTTACGTTAGAGACACAAATGTACCTTATTAATGCTAGTTATCAAGGCAAAGGGTTTGAAAATACTTGCTAAACATTTATTTATATAAAAGATTTCAGAGTTTTACACAGCTAAATTTAGGCATATAACAAACACTGTGAGTGTGTGAAAGAAATATAAATGATTCCAGCAGATGGCATGGTCAGAAGCAAAGGGTGTGCAAGTGTGAGAAATAAATAGCACAAATCCAAATTGAGAGATCTGAATGGCTATAATTGTAGCACATCTACAGTGGAATCAAGAAGGTCATTTACATTACGTTAAGAAATATAGAAGCAGAGTCTTATATAAGCATGTTACACAAAATGGAGATTTGGCACCTGGGTTACCATTGGACAATGTACCACACACAGTTTTTATTTCGGTTCCAGCAGAAAAACAATATTGACAAATTTCTTTCTCTCTTTGCTTCCTACTTTATTCAATAGAAGAGGTAACAATAGCATCTGCTGCAGTTGGCTGGAGCCTGAGAGGAGGAAATTGTAGATGATGGGCCTCCCAGGCATGTCGACACTAAAACGCTCATGCTACAGCCACGGCACAGCCAGGCAAGCACTCCAACGGGAGCGGCAGATACACCAGGCAGCCACTGTGAACCAGAGCAGGGCCTGCCAAGACAGCATGTAAAGTAATTTTGAGTGGCCTGAACTGCTTTCCACCATCACGACTACAGGAACTGCTGCAAGGCAGGGCAAGTTTATCTTTGACATCTTCTCCATCTCCATTTAGCATCGCTCTATGATTTTCTGCTGCTGCAGCTGCACTGACCAAATGGGTGCCCAGTGCATTCAGGGTGCTCCCTGGCTACCCATCAGCCTTTCTTTCCATTAGTCATGGGCTTGAAGACCTGGGATACTTAATTGGGTCTAATGTGCCAAAATTACCTACTTCAATCATCTTGGTGCCAAACATAACACCTCCTCTCATTATATGGATGCTTTCTGGTTATTTTCCTAATGTATCTAGAAAATGTTAAGGGATTCTTTAATCAAATTAATTTGAACAAAATTTTAAGGACCCTACTGCAGTAGACAACATACTAGAGCAGCAGTCTGAGGACTTGAGTCCAGCAGAAGTCTGTGAGAAAGCTGTCAACCTCATTGACCTAATTTTGTTTTCTCCACTCTGAAATTAAAAAAAAATAAAAACAAAAAAGCGAAGGCTGCAGGAGGGAAAGTGGTCTGAGAGGCTGGAAATGCCCCTTTCAGGTTTATGATTCACTGACTATGAATGAATCACAGTCCTGTTTCTGAGTTCAAAAAGAGGCCCACTAGCCCCAATAAATCCTGAATAACAGGAAAAGGTAAAGGAAATATTTTGGAATCAGGATGAAAGGAGAGTTAAGAGCACAAGTTTCTCCCACCCATAAGCTGATATTTTACCAGCAGTAATCAGGTAGATGTTATGAAATACATTTTTTGAGAATGGACTCTTTTCCTACTTACCTATTTTATATACTATTTATAAACCCTGTATTTTGGCATCAACTTAAGCGTCTTTGCTCCTCTCATCCAGCCTGGTGAGGGAAAGTCACATTGTATTTAGCCAGGCTGATGAGCATGGAGAGCAGAGATCCACCAGTCCAGTAAACAAGGTTCAGCAATGTCACACTCACAGGTAGAATAAATGAGGTCATAAATGAGTTGTTGCTTTCCCATCAAAAGGTAAAGTCTGCTTCCCTACTCCTTAAATCCGGAATGGCCCCTGACTTGTTTCAAACCAAGGAATGTGGTAAAAGCCTCTGTCTCAAAAGGCCTCGTGGCTTCCCCTTTGATGTCCTCAGAACCCTGAGCTCACTGGACCGTGATGAAAGGCCTTGGGGAGAAACAGAGACCCCATCTGGCCTTCAGAGCCCTTCAAGCTGACTGAGAAAAAAATCTCAGGAGACACCAGCAGAACATCCATGTCCTGCCCCAGGTAAATCCACAGATCTGTGGATGACTGTGGTTTTAAGCCACTGTGTCTTGGGTTGGTATCTGTAGGTAGCAATGCTCACCGATAGACATACCATCCATTCTGCCAACTCCTATCGCACACAGGTGTACCGGAAACAAAAAGACGGTTATAGTACTTTAAAATAGTATTCACTGCTCAACACCAAAACAAATAAACAAAAACAGAGACAAGAAGTGTTCTCAAAATAATCCTAATTCTCATAATCCTGTCCCTTTTAGATTATTAAAAGAAATTTGAGCATGTGGCTGTTTATCATCAGAATTGAAGAGTCACAGTTAATCCTGCCCCCTTTTATCTGGTTCATCTTTTTAAATATACTAGAGATTGACAAATCAGACTCAACAAGCACCACCGTGCACTGATGAAACACTTAACTGCTGCCTCTCCCTTGATGAACTGCAATGTGGAGAAGTTTTGAGGGAAGGAGAAGAGGTATAGAGGGAGGTGAGATGGGAAGACAGAGAAAAAGAGAAGCTGCTCATGTCCCTTGAAAGAAGGTACAGAAAAACAAAAACCAAAAAGTATTTAAGTATTTGATAAGCAACTTATCTTCAGTACATTTTTATGATTTAAAAATGAAGCGTACTGTCCCAGAAATGTGTACCCTCAAAAATCAAAGGGCAAAGAATTTCAGGAACCTGCAAGCCTGGGAAGGAGGTCTGACAATGTGACTCACTTTCCTTCCACTCATCTCATCTGTTATCTTTGGCCTCCACTAAGCAATGAAAAAGGGACAGTCACTAAGTCATATGCCACTTGAGGGCACTCCTGGGGCTTACTGTTTGGAACTGCCAAAATGCCGGACGTCTGCCAACTGTGAATATGAAGCAATGTGACTGATATCATAGCACAAAAGACTAGCGTTTATCAACTCCAAAGAGCATGGCCCTTAAAAGTAGCCACTAAGAGAGGATGAAGATTTATTGCAGCAATGCTGCCGTGGTGCAAAAAATATTTTTGGAACTCCTTTTTGGCAGTAGAGTTGAACACCTATAGCCTGTTCTTTTGAATTCAGTAATGGTGGCACATCTTTGTCCTTGAAGGTGGATTTATTTATTTATTTTTCTGGTGCCAAGAGACACCTGGAGCCAAGTGTCTGGTTTCTATGGTTAGTGACCAAGGTAAGAAACACTATTAGATGACTTTTCAAGTAATGATCTGAGTTCTCTGTATACTTTAAAAGGTTATAATTAAAGTAAGTATCACAAAGAAGTTCTCCAAATGTTTAAAATAAGAGAGCCATTCAAATAAGCTTTATTAAAAAAAGATAAAAGCTTTCAGGTGGGCTATCATTTGGAACAATAATTCTGCTAAAATTAAAAATCAGTTCTATTACCATAAGCAGTGGTTTTCACCTAGGGTGATTTTATCCCCAAAAGGACGTTTGGCTACGCCTAGAACTTTTTTTTATTGTAACAATATGGGGAAGTGGGGTGAGGGTGGGACATGTTATTGGCATCTGGTGAGCAAAGCCCAGGGATGCTGCTAAATACCCTACAATGTATGGGACAGCTCTCATAGCAAAAATTCTATGATCTAAAATGTCCAAACTGCTGACGATGAGAAAGCCTGTTTACAGAAACAATTGGTTCTAGTAAGCAAAGCATTTATTTTAGTGCTATGGAATAATTATAACAGTACTTAATACATTTTTCCATGTTAAATATTCCAGCTGCCACCCATCTTCTACGGTAATGTATACATGCACGTGTTTTCTATTCTTCTGAGTCACCAATGACCTACAACTCAAACTCACATTTCGAAAGATATAATAGTACTCTTTGTTGGTATTAAGAGTCAATTCAAATAACTATTTCAGGTAAAACAACAATTTTTAAAAGTCAGTAACTGTAAACATTTGTTGACTTCTATGTAACAAGCTAATTTATCACTTTATACATCTCTTATTTAATCTTTATAAACAATACTGTGAAAGAAATACCACTAATATCCCCACGTTACTGATCAGGAAATTGAGTCGTAGAAAGATTATTTAATGTGCTCAAGGTCACAGATGCAGTAAGCAGTACAGCTGAGATTTGAACTCTGTTTCTTGAACAATTTCAACTGCAAAGTTTGCACTACCAGGCTTTGCTAGGTCCTAAGAGCAGCTCTATCTGATAGAAGCCACCTCATTTGTAGGTTAGGGACAGTTCAACTCTCATTTGTAAGGTATCAACTGAGCAAAATGGAAAGTGGTAGTATGGTATACACAGAGATTACAAAGGAGGTTCTCCTCCAGACTCAGCTTACTAGTGAAGTACATGTTCTTTGGCAAAGCACTTAACTTCTCAGAGTCTCCCTCTCCTTAGCTGGAGAGTGAGGACAGTAATAACACACATCTGCCACTCTTACCGTAAACATCAAATCAAGTAAGTCATGGGGAGAGGCTCAGTAAACAGTCACTTACAACACAAAAGTGAGTTGGTTGCTATTCTTAGGCATGAAATGGGAATAGGATTGGTGATAGGTTCTCAGTTGCCCCTGAAGGAACCTTCATCATACAGACCTGACAGTTAGACTGACAGACTTTGAAGTTAGTTTTGCGCTACTAATGGCCTCATCTCTCCTCCACTGTATTTATATCTATCATGCTTCTTTTCAAATAAATTCTCCATTTAATCAGGGCACCAGAGAGCTCTTCCTAGCATCTCAACTTCTCCATTTTGAGTTTTACACTTTATACCTACCTGGGGACACTACCTGGGGACACTATGCAATTCCTTTTAATGGCTTTTTTTTTGGGGTGGGGGAGGGTTCCATTACCTTTAAACTATTTCAGTGGAAGTAAGGTATTTTTCTCTTATAGGAGTGTGCCATGAATAGATTGAAGACCCAGCCTCCTGTTTTATATCACTATGTTGTTTCATAAACTAAGCATTTGCTTCTTATACAGAATTATTGGTGTATAAAAACAGAATGTGGCGTAATGAGTTCCACATGGTATAATATTCCTCACCTTAAAAGGTTTCCGTAAATAAGGATATAATTTGGACACTCCACCCATTCTTATCGAGAGATGTTGGCATTTTTAACAATCCCACCTTTCATCTACAGAAGGCTAGCATCTCCTATTACCTAATTTACATATGAAAATAAACCCCAGGTTTAAGGAAAATATGGGTCTCTGGTTCACATTTGTCAGCACCTCAAAACTATCACATGCTTTGGCAATACTTGTGGTCTTTGATCTGGAGACATTTGAATGGAACATTAGAAGAAATAAAAAATGGAATTTAGGATGAATGGTTAAAATGCATTAAACAATTTTCCACAGCACTCTTAGCTTCTTTGGATCACAAGGTCTTTTGCTTTTATGCCCTTATGCAATGCTTTCCAAAATCTGTTGACTTCGAAAAGGCCATTTTCATCAATACTGGATTGGGCTTAGGGGTACACGGTTATGCTATGAATATGGCCTACATAGTTTCCAAGTTGTGCTTCCACATGCAAAGTCAAAAAGTATTATGAAGATTGGAACTTAGGAGTTTCTGGAACCCCAAACTGGCATCTGATTTTTACTGGACCACTTTAGTGGCCTGTTGGTGCTTCTAGGACGTTATTGATCTATATGTGGTATGCAATTCCTATTCCTTCCAGTTTTGAAGAGTGGTTTGATTCTATGATTGTGATAGATTTCAGTGATACTCAGGAAGCTTATTTTATTTTCCTTGAGATTGTTTCATTTAGAAGATCAATTCAGGAGTCGTGATCTAACCCCATTTCAATTTTTTTCATCAATGAGTATGTTTCTCTTATAAAGAAAAAGTCGTCTTAAAAAGAGTTAATGTGACATGAGATTTAGTATCATGGGTCAAGGTTTTATAACTGAATCACTGAAATTATAGCTTTTCCCCAATGTATTCATTCATAACACATGCAAATACTTAGAGCAAATCAGTTGGCATGTCCCTTTGGTACTAGAATATAGACTTTATAGAATGTGTGGTTTAGAATGTAAGTAACACATTATTCTATAAAACAACATACAAAACAAGGCTCAAAAGGGGAACAAAATGGCCTTAGTTTCTAAGGGGAAGACTAAGATGATATAGGAAAATGTAATGCATGACCTCTAAGAAAATCAAAGTTTAATAAATAGAAAGTTCTCCTCCAAAATCAAATTTTATAAACAAGATAAAAACAATATTGTATGTCTCTATTCATGCACTGCATATATATGTACATATATGTATGTATACTTGTGTGTTTTGTGAAGAGAAAATGGCAAGAATCTATTTGACAACCTTTACACATGTATGGTAAAGAGTTAAGTGTAAGGGACTAGGTGGTCTCTGCAATCTGAAGAATAAGAACTGGATATAATGATAGATAAATAGGCCACCGACTTTGAAATCAGGATGAAATGTGTATGCTGTATGACCTTGAACAAATCACTTACTACCTCCCTGTGCTTAATGGTCTTTGCAAGCAAAATATATTATTTTCTGGATCATATGAGTGCTCAGTAATACTTGGAAAACAGTAATGGCTCCATGAGTGGTTGCTATCGTAATTATTTATGTTCAAGCGACTAAGGAATCAAAGAGACTCACATGCTAGCAATTGCCTTTGATTTTTTTAGAAAGAGTGAAAGAAAGGCTAGAATATGGCAATATGGTATGGAATAAGAAAGGAAGGAGTGACTCATTCTGACCAGATCAACAGGGAAGGCTTGACAGAGGAATGACCCCAAGGGGACAGCAGAAGGGGGAGCTAAAAACTATCCTGGGACCTAAAGTCTGAAGAATCTGCCTGATTTATAGGGCCATGGGGAACACGATGGCCTTGCCACCACTAGTATTATGAGCTCAGGCAAGTAAGTGGATATTACTTGGCCTCTGCTGTTTCTTCTTCTGTGAAATGGGAGAAAATGTTTCTTCTTGTAAATACCATCAGAAAGGAAAAGCAGTAACATATATAAAGCACTTACAAAAGGGCCTCTTCAGTTGACAAGAAAGAATATTTGATGTGGAATAAGGGCTCAACTATCCTGAACTATTAGTATGGCTACAGAATGAGGAACTAGATCTACATGTAATCATGGAATAGACGGTATGTAAAATAATAAGAAATGTAGAGTAATAGAAAAAGCAACTCAGAAATAGTTATAAGGCAAAAGCAATTTAAAATAATTAAGCTCTCATAAAGAAATAGCCCAATATAAAGGGATACAACTATAGTCTCTTAGGTTAAAAAACAAACCAAAAAAACCAGTCCGGCCTTGAAACTCTCTTACTATTTTTGTAAAAATTACTAAAATGATATATGGAATTCAACAAATTTGGACAAGCAATTATTAAGTACTCACTAAGGTGTAAGAGCTGGGGTAAAAATGTATATAAGTCATTACTTATGCCTTCTAAGATCTCAAGGCACATATGATCTGCACACACATAGCTAAACATGCAAAGTATGAACCTATTCTCTGAGAATTTAGAGAATAAAGTATTTAATTCTTCCTGTGGGAAGAGGAATGGGGAATAAGCTTCAAATGTTTCTCCAGGGTTACAATTCAAATGTCTACATAATGAGGTAATTTAATAACTGTGTATTAAATAATAGGGAGTGGGAAGGGTTTGGAAAACTGGATAGCGCACGCCAGCTTAGAGAAATTCATGCTCACATTTTTAAAAAAAATCATCATGTATATCAACAAAACCATTTGAAGCCAGTTTGCAACCTTTGCAATACAAATAGGAAGTGCTATTTAAGTTGGATTATGTATCAAGGTTGAACATCATCAGGTAGAGAAGGGGAACTGCTGAAATTCTAGACCAGATAAATATCTTTTGCTGAGAACCAGAGATGAAGATACTTGAAATGTGCGGTTATCAGAAGATGGGCCAGGGAGTCAACAATGAGGTGCAAAGGGTGAGATCAGCCTAGATTACAAAAGGCCATGAATGCAATGATAAGCAGTTAAGCACTCATCTTGAAGGCATCAAGGACCACAGCATTCAGTTCCTTTAACAGCATCATTTTAAGAGTGCAAGGGATTCTCAGGTCTTTATACAAACAGATGTATTATTATAAATGATTCTCTCTAACATACAGCATCAACATGTTCTCTCTCGCTGAGAAAAGTCTTATGGAATTACCATAGTGGAAAATATGTACATTTGAAAAAATCCATTCAATTAATGATTTGTATATTTATAAACATCTGCTATTTAATAAAATGGATGGCTCGGGTTACACAGATGATATCCAAGTTCATGTTGAATTTTTCTTCTGAGAGTTCTAAATATACATACAGCTTTTAAAAGGTACTCGGTAATGAATAATTATTAATAATTTAAAATTACTGCATACTTCTATATGCTATGCACTATCCCAAGTGCTGTATATGTAACTATTTTATGTCATTTCACTTAATTTTTATAAAATCCTCATTGCTATATGCAGTGTTATCGTATTTTACAGGTGAAGGAACAGAGGTTAAATAATCTGTCCAAAGGCATGCACCCAGTAAGTAAACAAGCTGACATTTTACTTGAACAGTCTATCTCTCCAGAGTGCATACTCTCAACATTGAGATTCTATGCTCTATATGAACTGATGGATAACTAGAGTTGGCCTTTCCTCATTCGCCTGTTGAACGAGGCCTTCTTTCTTTTAGGAGTGTGGTAGACTCTGTCTTTGACCTTCCGAGGTCCTGTCTGCTCTTGTTGCACTAGGCCATCCCTAAAATTCTTTTTTGTGGTTGATTGTTAGAATTTCTTTTATTTAATGGCTTATTTTCGTACTACCATAATTGTCTTTTTCTGTACTGCACTCCCAGTCCCACCATTTTTGGGCTACTATCTTTCTTTAAAATCTCCTCCATTCTAACAGGACATATTGAGCAGAAGGCGGCTTGGATCTACTTTGTCACTACCTCTTTATTACAGAAAAAAAAAAGTTTGGTACATAATAAAAGAAATCACAACACAAAATATAGTATTTACATTCCAGACTATTTTTTGTGATTTCATGGTTACCCGTGATCAGGATCCCTTTGTAACACGGCTACTGTGGCTTTTTGCATAGTTTCTTTCTGCTTAGAAATGGTTCCTAAACTAGCATTTTTGGGATGCTACACTAGTAACTGTCATTTAGAATGACTTTAATCTGCTGCTTTGTCACAAAAAATTATGCTGTCAAGTTTTAACTTGACTTGTGTTCGACTCAAGGATTCATGATAATATGCATGTTGACAATGTTGACATGACCCTCCTAAATAAAGAGGGCAAAATTTCTTACCAGACATGTAAAATTACCTATGGGTAATTATTTCACAGAGCTCAGTTTATGCAGTTCCTTTCCCTCATTGTTTTGAAGTTGCTAACAAATTTCTTCCACCAATATACCTACTCTTCTGTTGTTTGTTTCAATAAGCAGCTTCTCCAGAGCTTCAGGCCCAGCACTTCCAAATGTCAGCAGCTATTAGCTCAGCACATTCATCTTTGTTTCCTTATTTCTCCTGAGTAGCCTGTCTTTCTCAGAGGTGAGTCCAGGTGGCTTAATATAACATGGATGTGGGGTGTAGGTGTGTGTGTGTGCACGCGCATGCCTGTATTTTCTCAAAATGAGGCATTATAGCTATTTATCTTATCTCTCATACTTGCTATTAGCTTGCAAACATTTTTTTATCCCTCATGGTATCTAGCATGAAACCTATACCTTGCTACAGAGGGTGAACTGCATTTTAAAAATTAGGTCTTTATTGATCTATCGATCTGTGATTGATCTATTGATTGATCGATCTATTGATCTATCTATCTCCATTTTCTAGAGCCTCCACTTTACGGAAATGGGAAGAACATTTTGAGAAAGGACAGATTCTGTATTTTGAACTGCAATTTGAAAAAAATCATCACGCTGTTTTTCAATGAACTTCCAAATTATGTGTCTCTAATTTTTGTTCCTATTATCTTAAACATATAATTACATGTGTGTGTGTACCGTATTTTTGCCATCAGGCATATAAGGGCAACATTTTTTCTTCCAACCCCAATTTTCTGTTTCTCTATCCTTTGGCCAAACTCTATCTGAAAACATTTCACGTGTGATTTTTATAATCAAGTTCAGCTCTTACCAAGCAGAGGCACCATATAATCAGGTGCACTGGCTCTTTAAAGCCTGCAAAGGACTGTGTGTAACAGAGCATACAGACTCATTAAAGTAGCACCTGAATTAAAACCAAGAGGCAGGAGAACCAGAAATCTCTTTCATGATGTAAAAGCACTTGCTCAAATTTAAAATAATTTTTAGTGTTTTACAATCATGCAGAAAACTGCAACTGAGTGGCCAGTCCTCAAAGGATCCTGTCTTGGATATATGGAAACAAACATCTAGATAAGACTTGAGGCCAATTATGCCACCATCTTCTTAGTTATCAGTACTTGAAGCAAACTTTGTAGCCTCTCACTTCTCTTGACCCAACATAATTCTAACCCAACATACTGTTGTTACGAACATCAAACAAAATAAAGCATAGGGGACTGCTTTGAAATTAGTAACATATTCTACATAAATACAAGGTAATGTTATTACCAGCTTTTATCGAGGAAAACATTTGCTGGAAAAGAGTAAGTTTATCCGGTTTGCAATTTGCCAGCCCATTGTTTAATAATGAGCATTGTAGCACAATTTGGTTAGGTAAATTTCATTGCTTTTATTCTGATCAGTCTGTTGACCCCATCTTCTAGAAAACTGGCCCCTTTTCTAAGGTCTACATTATAGTATAATATGGGGTATGAAAGAAAGTTATGGTATTAAGTCATGATAGAAGTGATTTTGGATTGATGCTTTCTTGTGTTTTTCCTATACTCCCACACTTGTATTTTACTTGTCTGTGCAAGAAGCACTATTTTTTCATATTAGGATTACTCGGGTTATAAAAAACTATCATGAAGTCATATGTACTATACACTTATATAGTAATAAATAGACTCTTATCAGATAGCCTGAGTAGTCTGTTAGAAATGTTACTTAATAGGAACTCAAGCAACTGGAAGAAACCAGTTTAATATTTAAAAATCTTTAAACATTTATATATATATATTGCAGTCTGAGTGGTGATGTAGATGTTAGATTTAAGCAAAAAATACAAACTATACATTTCAAGAGAAACACAAGCTTATTATCTCTGAGTACATAACTTCTTCCAAATTATAGATCGTGTATATATTCTATTAAATGAATTTTTTAAAACCAAATTAGTGATTTGTTATATGAGACTTGATATTACTAATATACAGAAGGCAGCTTTAAGCAGTAAGATAGTCTCCCTAATGCTTATATTATTATTTTTTAGTACTTATTTTTGTTCAGTAATTTTTTCCCTATACATGGTAAAAAGGTTGTATCAGTCCAGCCCACAAGAACTTAACAATATAAATCTGTTTTCAAGAATATTCCTCCACATATTATTTTTTGTTTTACATATTTATAGCCATGTGCACACTTAATTTTGTGTTTCCTTTTACTGGGAAAAGACAATAGCGATGGACCACAGCTGCTTACTCTCTCCAGGGGAAAAATGCATCTATGTCAAATCCATCCTCCTGATGTTAGCATAGGCCCCATTTGAACCAAAAGAGAGCTGTATTATTTATAAAGGCATTTTCTATCCCAGAATGTCAAGAAGTTGCAAAAACATCCAATGAGGAACAATTTAGCTTTCTGTTTCCTCAAAAACCTCCTGACTGCAAGTGAAACAAATGCTTCTTACCTGCAGTGCACAACCATCGGACCAGCATCCGGAGGGTTACAGGTTTTGACTCTACGTAAGAAAGCCAGAAAAGGTGTAGGGTGTTCTGGAACACCGTGATCAGGCCAGGCGGTGAACTGGAATTGTCTCACTTCTCTCTTCTCACTGGAACCATTCTGTGAAGTAGGAATATCAGCTGAAATTCTGTTTTCCCAGCCTCAGGTGGTAACGATGAGTAACAGTGAAGAAGTAACACTAAAATGTGCTATCTTAATTTCTTTCTCCCACCATATATCCTTTGGGAAGACACAATCGTTTGGAGATATAAACCCCAAGCTATTTGTAAATGACAAATATTTGCTCAGGAAGACGAAATTCTAAGGTGAGAAGCATTACATTTTTCAGGTTTAACTACCAGGAGAGCTCCTATCACATTTTACAGGAAGAACTAGTGTTTCTTCATGTATTCTTCATTGGCTGAAACTTTCATTCGGAGCAAGAATTTTATATTTACTGATAAATCGCCAGACAAGAAGAAAAATGGCTGAGTGATAATGGAAGATTTATTTCATTCTTCACTGTTGCTGTTGGGATCAAGATTTAAGTAAAGCCTTAAGAGATTTGATTTCTCAAAAGAAGCTTTCTTTAAACAACAGAAAGGGGAAAGGGAGGAGAAAAAGATAAAAAGCAAACCTTGTAAAGTGCAAATGTTCGAACGCAATATGTGGCCAGCTCCACGGTATCAAGCAGCGTTACTTGAACCAGTCCATGGGTTTCTGTGCCTCTGCTGGGCCAATACTGGTCACACTTCACCTACAAAAAACAAGTGACGCATTCAGGGCAAATGCTTATCAATTTCTCTATTAACTTGACTTTGAGTTGCTGTGGAAGGAAAACAGCTTTTCTGCATTTCATTTTATGTTGATCTTTTTCTGGCATGCATTTTTGTTATCCCAATATATGTAAATTACTGCTCTGATGCCAATATAAACCACATTTTTCAAACTGGTAGGAATACTAAACAGTAACAGATTCAATTTTCCTGGAGAAAAATAAGTTGCAGATCGTTGCTGGGTAAAATACAGAGAGAAGGATTTGAAACTTCAGTGTTGCTGAAAAGAAAACAAATTTATCCTGGGATAGACGTTATGAATCGCATCAGGAAGATGACACTTTGGCATTTAAACCACATGGTAAGATAGTTAGTGTTAATTCATCAAGATTTAAAAGGCACAAGGTATTTCATCTTCAGCTATCACAACTTCCAAATATCCTTGTTTAAAGAGAAGTAGAAATAATTGGGAAATCTATCAATATATAATAAACAACATAAGCATGTGCTTTTTTTTAAACACAAGATAAATGTTATTTGTATCCAAAGCAAATTAAACCTATAATGTCTACAGGGAAAAGAGCTGTCTGTACTTTAAAAAGAGTCTCAGAGGGTCATACACTAACATTACAAAGTTTAAATAATTTAAAATTCATTCAAGATGAATACTCTACAATTTCTATGTGGAGTGGAACAAAAGCACATACAAAGTATTCAACCTAATTAGTTTAACACACAACAAAGAATAATTCCAAGTCTGCAGTAAGCCTCAAATTTACTGAATGAGTCTGCTGGGCATTAAAATGTATAATGAAAAATAACAAACACAGCACTATATTTTTGTACTAAGGCCATAGATCAGACTATATTTACCCTTTCTATCTCAGATTTCTTTTTTAATGGGAGTAATTCTTAAGAGAAGCCAACTGAAATACATTTCTCTAGGTAAAGAAAGCTCCGAGCAGTATTTTACGATAGAGAATACACCTTTCTATTTCAAAAGGAAAGAACGGAAAATCACAATCTTTGGATTTAAACAAAGGCAATAAAGCATTATTATTATAGACACTAGAAATTTTTTGGTCCAGCGAATAGAATTATTACATAACGATTTGCTTTTATGTTTAATATGAGTATTCATAGCATTCTGTGAATAATACTGTAATTTTGTCTTTCACAGAGATAGCATCTGTTCCTCTGAGGATTTGGGCTCTTTCCATGAAACTACTGGCCCTTCTAAGAAAGGGAGAGGTTTTATCCTGTACACAATTTCCTAGACAAGACAATAAAGAAAAGCATTTTACTCTACCGTTATATAGTAAGCCAGATATTAAATTCACAAGGTTTGATTCCTATGTCTTGATTTCAACTTTGAGACCACACAAACATCACCTTTTTAATGAAAACAAATAAAAATGGTTCACAATAAGACAAAACTTTTGTTTTAATAAGATTTAAAAAATGCTTTGTGTGTTTCCTAGTTGTACAGTTGTACAAAAATAGTCTTCTGTGTTTCTTCTTTCTTATTTTTTTCCTTGAGATGGAGTCTCGCTCTGTTGCCAGGCTGGAGTGCAGTGGCGTGATCTTGGTTCACTGCAACCTCCGCCTCTTGGGTTCAAGCGATTCTCCTGTCTCAGCCTCCCAAGTAGTTGGGACTGCAAGAGCACGCCACCATACCCAGCTAATTTTTTTCGTATTTTTAGCAGAGATGGGGGTTCACAGTGTTAGCCAGGATGGTCTCAATCTCCTGACCTCATGATCTGCCCACCTCGGCCTCCCAAAGTGTTGGGATTACAGGCATGGGCCACTGTGCCCGGTCCCCTGTGTTTCTTATTTCTATCATTTGTCCTTACTCAAAGAGATAACAACACAGGGAAAGGACAATTCTTGAAGGAGAATACTGACGTAGAGTGACCAGGCATGGGCATTGCTATATGTTCTTTCACCATCAGCTAAACCCAGGTCACAGCAGACATATGTAGCAGAAGCTACCATCTGAACAGAACCAGCATTACGTAAGCAGTCATGATTTAGACGAGAAAGGAAAAAATCAGAAAAATTATGCCAAAGGCTTTGTTTTAAAGCATGAAATAGATGTCAAGTTGATGTCTCCCAGCAGAGGACAAAAGTAACGTTGGAGGCCTCATAGTGTCATATTCGAGAAGATGTCAACAATATGTTGAGTTAAAGATTCAAGAGAGAACTTCAAACTCATCATTTAACAGTTTCAGCTGGATAGCAACCCTTTCAATTGAAAATAAACAAATCAAATCCCTGAGGACAAATATCACTATGATGTACACTAAACAGCTCATTAATGCAACAAAATGTTGCACATTAACAGCACATTAATGCACAGATGCAGTCAGTTCAATGCACTGAACCAAATTCAATTTAATTCTATTTCAAAACTGGGACTTGGTTACACTTAGACCTTCTAGTGAGGTAAGAAGAGGCGATGAAGGAAAGAATGAGAAGCCAACCTTTACATAATTTTTGGAAAAATCACTCCATTATTTAATGACTCTCCATCTACAAATCTGCTCCATACCTAAGAAGCAGGAAAAACTAAAATTATCCTAATCCTTACATTTCTAGTAATAAGTTTCAAACTGCAGCCATCATTGGCTTAGACTCTGACCCCTTTAGAAAAAAAATACCACAAAGCATTACTGTAAGGAATGAATGCTGTGAAAATTTCTAGCTAAAGGAAGAAAAAAGTTGCTTTTGTACTCAATTTGAATAATGCACTTTAATCTTATTATTTACCAAAAGAAAAATAAATGTTTCAAACTCAACTGCAAAATTCGGGAGCAATTTTTAAAAGTGGATTTATTTAAATATTACCATTTTCTGTCAGGAAATGTTTCTCAAAACGATCTTATGAAAAATAAATACCCTAACGTATGTGAAAATGCACACACATGGCCTCAGCACTGGGATTAGAAACGTTCCCTGAGGTTATCTGAATTGTGACAGCAGTACATTTTTCCCTTTGCTGGCAAGTGCCTCAGCACTTCCTTTCTTGACTTCATTCTTTTAGCAGCCTGTACATCTTTATCTGACATTGGAGGGCTGAATTTAAGGGCTTAGAGTTACTGACAAATATTATTCTAAGTCTCATCTTTTGCCCTATGCTAAATATGATTTCTGATTTCAGCACTGGGGGCAAGTATGAAGTGTAGTGAGAAAAAAAAAAAAAAGAACAAAAGAAATAGTTTAACTTTCCTAATTTCTAATTTTTCTTTCCGAAATTCCTGCACCCTTATCTAGTTAGCGAGTGTAAATGAACTATCTCCATTTTTCTCTCTTAAAATGTTTTCCTTTGACAACAGCCCTTCCCCCACTCGGTTTTCCTAAGAGAAAATCTCGTAAGGTATTTCTAGAGTTACTGCTTGCTAGGCTTCACACATAAAGCCGATTGTGAGATGAGAAATGAAGGCAGCTCCCTTTGAGAACATAAGAACTAGAAGGCAAGAGCTACTGAATATAAATACTGGTTTTTGCCTTTTTCTGTTTGATTGAGAATACACAGAAGCGGCCTTCAGGACTGATTCATGGAAGGTCAGACAGTCTCCCTGGATGCCTGGAAAACTGCTTCTCTGTTTCCAGGACCAAAGCCTGGCCACCTCATCTGCAAAATGGGAACAATATCTCCAGCATTACGGAGCTATTGTGGAGATTGAAAATGGCGCACCTAAAACACTTAACCCGATGACTGGCACAAACAGGCACTCAACAAACACTAGCTATTATTGACTATCAGTCGATGACATTCTGGCCTCAACCCATCAGGCTTATTGACTAAGTGGAGGTGTTTTTAAACCTTCTGGTTCTTCAAATAGGTGGTTCTGAGATTCCAAAGAATTCCCTTATCTACCTGCAGCCCCATCTCTTCTGAGAGGAGAATGTGTTCGACTCTGAGGTGAAAAGAACAGCAGAACTTGTTACTCAGGCTGTGGTTTACAAACATCACCCAGCAACTTTATTTGAAGCTAAAACTGAATGAGGCAGTTCAGATTTTTGGCTGAATTTGGGGGGACATTTCTTTTTATTATCACAAAATAATTACCCTTAAGTGAATTTTTGCATTTTTCTATAATTCTGAAAAGAACAGGTTGATCGTTGCTAAATTTATGCTATGGAATTAATTTATTTTACCTTTCTCATGACAAACTATCACAATCAAGTTGATGGAATAATAAAACCTATTTAAATGCATTTCTAAAAATCTTGTCAGTGCAAGTCTCTGGTAGAAGCTGATCCAGCAGGTCTGCTGAACATGCTTTGGGAGAAAGGCTTTCTCTCGTTCTAGGCTATATTTACTTTGATACAGCTTATCTTGGGAGTGCTAAGCATATTGTAGGCACTCAGTGAGTGGTAGCCAACTTTATAATCAATTAACTGTGGTCCAGATTGGCTTATTTTTAAATTGTCTGAAACTTTCTGAAAACAAAACCTTCTCATCTCGATTTATTAAAGACTTACTGAGCATGGCAACATGGCAAGGCCTCAGAGTTCCAACTGTAACAAACTGAAACGTACAAAGGGTTCTGGCATTGCTAATCCAAAATGTATGTGCCACGTGGCCCTTTGAAAAGTCTGCTTTGGACCAGATTATTTAGCCAAAGAAGGACTTAAAATAGGCAATAACTGATATGTGGGACACTATAACTTATTGATAAAAGTGACTGTAAATTCATAGCTAGTAAGTTTGGGCACAGTGGTTGTTTAAGCATTAGCATTCTGTAAGGAATGGACAAGCAGGCTAACATCAGGTAGCACAAGTCAAAATTATTTTTGGGAGTAAGGAAATGTTGGTACCCTTTTATAAATACCCATTTAACAAAGGAGACTATAACAAGAGAAAGTTTTAGATAAATATCAGAAATTTTAGTGGACAGAAATATTAAATGCTGAACTATTTATTTCTGCAGGTTATAACTCTTCTGGAAATTTTTAAGACCAGATTGAATACTTGATTTTCCACAATAAGAACAGAGATCATCTCAGTGATTCTCCTTTAGCGACAGTGTAGTTCTCTGAACTCAATCAATATTTGGCTATATCTCCTCCCAACTGGCGGTCGGTTTTGTGTATTTCCCACTTTTAAGCTGTCGTTACTAACCACTACTTCGTAGCGGACAAAGAGGCATTATAATATTTGAAATGAGAGTGATATTAAAGCATTTGACCACCAGTGCAGCTTTTCATATATACAGCCATAAAGCTGAAAAATATTATTCTCAAAATAAACCAAATTATATATCATAAAATTGCTTACCAGTTCATTGAAGCATTCAAACACTTTCCAAACTGTTCATTAATTTATAAAAGTTATTCTCTTTTGTTTGGTGTGTCTGCCAGAAGTTGATACAGGGAGCTGCCCTCAACTTTATGACTTCCCCCCATTAAATTGAAAGTCATTGAGTCTCAAGTCTCTGGCACTTTGTCCTAACCAGAGCAGAACTGTGTGAGGTGCCTGTTTCTCACTGCCAAGTAGCACTTTGATATCAGCTCTTCCCACATGGGTTGGGTCCTACCTTGGCCCTAAACACTCCTGAAAAGTACCTGGACACCCCACATAGCCCTATAGCCCCTTCTGCTTCTGCGTTGGTCTCCCCAGCAGTTGCCTTTGACTCCAGTGGCAGCTCTTCTAACAGTATCATTAGATGACTCAGTGTTGCAGTAAAAAGATAATTTATATGTGGCAGCCAGTATGAATGCATTTCAATATTTTAACAACCAGTACAACTATGTTGGGTATTTAGCGGCTGAACATCGTCCTTGCTAGACATTCTGTTGACAAAGGACAGAGAAAAAACGAACATTGGACCCTAAACACCAGGAAACATAGAGATTAATGCCTACTTCTGAAAACCTTAGAAATGAGAACGCATCCAGCACAGGAGAACCACAGACGTGAATGCAGAGAATGAGAAAGGCTTTGTACAATGTCATCAAGAGAAAAATTGCATCTCCTCCTCCCATTATCGCTCTTTACTCAGGCCATGAGGACTTTAATTGGCTTTAAGAGGAATGCTTTGAGCCAGAATCTGTTAGCTGCCTTTCTAAGTAGAGAAGGTGGGGTGGGGAAAGAAGGTAGATAATCCAGAAAGCTAACAAACAGCAAGAAATTGGTGGGTTTCTTTCTCTTTTATCTGACACTGTGTCTGCTGACAACAGAAAACCAAGAGTGTGGAACTTGCTAGATAAGGACCCAAACATCCTTTAGATTGCCAACAGGAGCATCATTCTTTTTGTTACCAGTGTCCTATTTACATTAAGTATCCACTACTTTCAAAAACAATCCCATACATCATGCCGACTCCAAAGGCAATGTTTGTGCTGCTGGTCCTCAAGTTGCTTAAGGAAAAAAAGCAGTTTCTGTTGCCCTAGATAGGCAGCGCTTTAGGCTGCAGTTTGAGAAATTAAATGTTCAAGGCCTTTGGCGCTTCCAGTTCCATTTGGAAAAGGACACAGACCTGGCATTTGGAAAGCATTTGCTCTCCATTAAACTTACCGAACCTTGACAAACCAGAAGGGCCAAGAATTAGTCTGCCACTGGCCAAGGCTGGGCTTTCCAAAACTGATAACAGCAATGAAAACAGTAACACTGCCATTTATAATCTTCAATGGGATTCTGTCAAATTTTAACCCAAAAGGATCTCACAGTTTGAAAAGAATCTCAAGCTTTGTTTTATAGGAAAAGAAGAAAATGTTTCACCACAATCTCTTTTTCTACTGCTTCATCCTCAGAAGTGCTCTCTTAGCCACAAAACAAAATGTGTATGTGTCTACATCTCACCTTCACTGTGTGCTAGGGGAAATTTAATAGGGTGACATTCAAGGACTGGGGAAGACAGAGGAGGAGGAGTGAGTGGTCATTAGGTCAGAAGTGTCCCACCAGGCAAATGTCAAGTTCCCTACATTGGCAAATGTCAAGTTCCCTACATTGTTAACAAAGTGAAGTTAACATCAGCCCAGTCCCTTTGTCCTTGACAGCATCTAATCTCCATTCATTAGCATAAACCGCAAAATTCAGTAGGGCAGGAATTTTCCCATTCTTTGGATACAACTAAAGGCATGATGCACAAAACATTTGATGCCTAAGATACAACTAAAGGCATGATGCACAAAACATTTGATCTGCTTTACGAATGTATGGCATCATCTGGTTTGTATGATTCCCTATCTGGAAACAGAAAATGAGACTTAAGAAAGCTTGGAAACCAAGAATAGAATTCTTCATTTCTAGCCCTATATTCTCACTATGAATTGACACAGCCCACACTGGATTACAACAGAAACCATGACCCATTTAATGAGTGTCAAAATTTCACTTCCCACCTCCAACACTTATAACATTAAGGAAGTTACAAACAGCTCTTTAAGTGAATCAACCTCTACTATAAAGCCTGCAAGACAAGATAAGCAATGAGTCTCTATAATGGGCAAGGAATGAAGGCAGGCTGGTGAGGTGAAGTGAAAGTCAGATGTACTCTAACCCTGACTAAGCCTTTCAACTTCTAACACTAACCAAGATTACTCAAGAACTTTCTAAGCATGAGGTTGATACATTCCCTCTGTGTTCTGTACTTCAAGATGGAAGACAAAGAAGGAGAGAGTGAAGAGCAGACAGATGAAGGGAAAAACAGTACACTAAATAATACACACAAAATGATAATTTAATGTACACTTAAAAAAGCAGACAAATCCCACCTCGGAGATTCCAATTCTGCAAGCAAGGCTGCCAATCATGTGCCCCAGTCATCCGCAAATAATATCCTTGGAGTGGAAATCCCAGCTGTATACATTTTACTTTCCCTCCAAGTGCTTCATTTTTTCCAAACTTTTTCTTCCTTCCATGTGGTTGCCCAGACCAATTCGTGTGTGTGCTTATTGGCATGTTATGAAACATGGAAACAATTAGAAACCACATTCTAGGGCACTAGAATGACTTGCTACAGAATCAATGAACTACGCAGAACTTGAGAGGATTTGGCAATAAAGATGGAAACTGTGGAATAAAACCCACTAACAGTATTTCATATTACACAGTACATTCTACAACAGCTTTAAATTGATCTGTGTGTTTCAGGCAGCAATCACACTTTACCTTCAAAATCTCCAGTTTCTGTCATTTTTTAAAAATTTTTTAATATGCTCTAATGAAATTCATATGAAATACTCAACTTAGACCTTTCCTTCAGGGTTGATAGCTGAATGTATACACCAGGCAAAGAGTCTTCTCAGTTAAGTTTGGGATTGTTTAAAGGCCACATGTAAAGGGAAGTAATGGCATTTGAAAATCAAAGAACTCATGTTTTCAAGTAATCAACTGAAGTCCTAAGTCATACATCACACTTATAAGGGTTTCTTTAGCCATGCAAATACTAAGAATGATCAGTTCTCAAAAAAGATTACAGTGAAACTTCTAACACCTGCTAAGGAACCCAGCAGCCTTTTGTCTCAGTGAGCTGTTCTAACTCACCAAATGTATTAATACAAGTGCTGTTGATAAACCTCAGATCTGAGTGACAACTTAAGAGTGAATCAACCAGGCATGTGCTGGCTCAAGCCTGCAATCCAAACACTTTGGGGGCCAAGGTGGGAGGATTGCTTCAGGCCAGGAGTTTGAGAACAGCCTGGGCAACAAAGTGACAGTCTAGTCTCTACAAAAATATTAAAAATTAGCTGTGGGTGGTGGTGTGTGCCTGTAGTCCCAGATGTTCAGGCAGGATGGCTCGAGCCCAGAAATTTTAGATTACAGTGGGCTATGATTACACCACTGCATTTCAGCCTGGACAACAGAGTAAGGCTCTTGTCTCTAAAAGAAAAACAAAATTGCATGAACCAGGCTGAGGCAAAACAGAAAGCTTGAAAAGAGAGATGGGCTCTAAGGTAGGAGAATTCCCTGGTACCATAAAATAACCAAAAAAGGGGAGAGGGAATGTGAAACTGAACCATAAGGAAACGTATCTTCAGTGACAGTTATCACTACATGTAACCCTTGTCTATCTCCCTTATGATTTTCATGTTGTATTACAGTCAGTGTGGCAGCCAGAATGTTCTATTTTGGTCTGTTCCCTGATTGATCTCCTTTCCGGAGATCCTGTCTGGGGAAAACCAAGTGGAAAAGAATCCCATGGTCTGAGCTCTACTTTCCTCTTGACCAAAATGCATGGATGTGCCACACTGGGAAACGTGGGCAGAATTAACCGTGCACAGTGACTTGGAGAGGTTGGGATTAATCGTCAACCACAAAGAAACAAACTCTTTTCATTTGGGAGCAAAGACTGAATTATTTGGAGGCCATCTTTTGGGGAAACTGAAGTTGTCACTGTAAACCCCCCAACTGCTTTACCGAACAATACCACTTAAGACTCATTGAGCCAACTTGCCACATCCTTTATCTCAGTCAATACCCATAATAAACCTTCCATGTAATCTAATAAAGGAAAGAATGAGAATTTGAGGAGTCAAGTAAACTTGCTCATTGTCACACAGCTAGTAGGGACTAGAGTTGGCATTTGAACTCAGACATTTGACTGCAAAGTGCCGTACTTGGAACTGTCCCGCAGCTGTCCTCTCTCATGGTGGTATCCCCATGCAGTCTTGTATAATATCAAGCTGTTTTCTCTTTTCCTCCCCTCTTCCCTGCTGCAAATCTATGGTCAGTGGCATGTAGCATACTTCTAATTCACAGAAGCGTTTACAACACGTATACGTATTTTCTTCATGTACCATGGGAATAAATGTTATTTTAAGCACCTGAGCCTTAATATAAATAATGACATTTCAAGCTTCAGCTCTTAGAGAGGTAATCTGTTTAAACTACCTGGACCACCTCCCTTTATGAGGAAGACTAGCGGCACTTCCCCTCATAGGGCCAGGCTAGTTCAAATGTCTGCTTTGAAGTTGGCTGCTGGGAATTGAGAATTCACTGAGTCCCAAGGTCAGCCCACAGAACCCACCAGGTTCCTAAAGTCTGGAGCTATAGATTTCATTAACAACTCACTGCCTATTTATAACATTGTTTTTAAAGTGAAAGCCAATTCAAGCTCTTGTTTGGGAATCCAGGAATGGCTTCCCCTTTCTTCTGCCTACTGTATAGAGAAAGAGTGAGATGGGAATGATGGGAGGGAGGAAGATGGAAGAGCAGATGAGATAATATGAGGCTCCAGTGCTGTGTTAACTCTCACCAGGACATTTGGTCATCTAGTCCCAAGTGTTCTAGACTGGAGAACAAAGGGTTTTTGGGCCTTGGGTGCCAGGGCTCCTGTGTAATGTCAGATTGATGGTGGCTGAGATTCCCCAACCGCCTATTGGCTTATGCAGGTCATCATAAGTCTGGGTACATGCTGAACCACTACAGAATAAAAATCACGGGACAGCATTTTAATTGGCCTCCTTAGGCCATTTAACAAAGGAGAAAGCTAACCTGCAAGAGCAAAGAGTAATTAATGAAGGGAGCAAACAGAGGTTCATTTACCAACTTCCAAATAAGTTCCTTTGGCTGAGGGGGGTTGGGAGGGAAGGTAGCCTGCAACGGAAAGATAAACTGTAGGTATTTAAGTCACAGTGCCTTCTGCCAAGAACTGCTCATTACCATCAGATGCAGTGGCAGTGGGGCCAGTTAGAACTAACTTTATTATTAGAAGCAATTAGGGAGAAAAGGGGCAGAAATTCATTTGGTTATTTCAAAACAAGTTTCTGTGCACAGTTTAATGAAGGCCTGCAGTGTCAAGATAAAATGTGTGTTTTACTGAAAACAGCTTTTGCAAATGACTGCTTGTTACCAGCAGTTATCTCTAGGCAGAACAGACCCGGTAGGTTGGATTTACCTGCATGCCATAATATAATAGTTCAGCTGTCTCAGCTTCACAGAAGTGTCAACAGGCAGTATGGCCTGATGGTAGAGCACGTGTGTTCTGGAGCCAGACTGTCGTGTCTTCAATTCCTATCCCTGACTTTGGTAGCTGAATGACCTTAGGTAAACCTTTTGTAATTTTCTGGGTCTCAGTGTAGTCATAGGTAAGCTGGAGGTCATAGTAGTGTTTCTTGTAATGTTAGATACTGGTATAGTTATTAACTATTATATCCAAGGATTGCTTGAAAGGAGAGTTGTTTTCAAAGAAACTGCTTGTTATATAGGAGTTACCTTAAGTACAAATCGATAACAGATCCATTTACATCGTTTGAATGCGGTTTGCATGTAAAGTTTGACACAGTTGTCTTCAGAGTCTGTTATTTTTATCTTAATTCCCTTTTGAGACAATATTTCAACATTTCTATACAATTCAGATGTTTTGAAGTGATCTAATTGCTTTTTTGGTTTCCTAAACCAACCATTTATCACTGCTTTTGATTTGCTACCTTTGAGGTTACAGTTGCGGCTTTTTAATATTTTTTTACGTCTGAGCTTTTCCCTTATAAATCTCTTGTGCAGCTTTTAAATTGTCCCTCATATACACACCTAGGCGTAGAGAAACTGCCATGTATTCAGCTTAGAAGAACGTTTATAGAGCCTCAACTCTCACACAGTACATAGGGAATCAGGCTTTCTTTCTTCTAAACATCCTTTCTGAAGCTACTATAATCTCAGTAAAAGAGACCTTTCACTTGCGGTTTCAAATCCTGTCTTGAATGTCCTCAACACTTCAATGGAAGTATCTGCTATCTTCAAGGAAGTTTCAGAGACCCCTTCATTAAATTCTCAAGGTTAAAGGTTGATTTTCTTCAGATGGCTACAATATGTACACATGTACTCAGGAATATGGTACACCACTTACCCATTATTTTCTAGTCTTTCAAATCAACAGCATTTAACTAATGTGCCATGCACCATAATATTGGACCCATATGATGAATAAAACGCTTTTCTTAGACATTACCAAGCAATGACTCCATTATTAAAATCTACTCATTTTGGAGAAGTTTAAACTAGCAAAACACCCACTATGCATTTATGTGTTTTCTCAGCCGTGTATTCAGCCACATCATTTTTCCAGCTGCCCTGACTTAATTTATACTAACGCAAATAATTCAAGAGCCTCTTTCACAGAATTTAAGTCTTACACTGCAGATTACAAAAAAGAAAAAGTTGACAATAGTGGAAGTACATATTGGTGGGATTCTCCCCAAAGCCTGCGGGTTCCTGTTCAATGGTGTTTTTGAAAGAGGTTCACGCTAATATTTATTTTCTCTAACCAAGTTTTCTATTCCCGTGAATAATCCTTTTTTTTTTCCTTTAGCAACCACACATATCATAACAGGGGAGAATTTCTTTTTTGAAAAGACCCAGACGAGTTTTAAAGAATGGTTTAATTAGAGTTGCTGATGCCCATTCGTAATTAGTATCTGTTAGAAAAGTTAAGCCTTAGGGAAAGGTTAGATTCTGAACAGAATAAAATATGCAACATACAGACTCTGAGGGCAAATTTTTAAAAGGAAAGAAGTGGATACTTATTCTTACCCTTGATCTTTCTTCTAGTTTTGTCATCATGACAACTGTGGCACTCCGTTGCTCCCATATCATTCTCCAAAAGTCCCCAAATGTTTCGGGGAGAGATCCCTGTGTTGCAATATAGGCATTTTGTTTCCTATAGCCATCTATGTAGTTGGCATTCACATAGTCACTTCCTGGGATTCCTGGAAAACAAGGAGTATTATTCAACCAGGTGAGCACATCACAAGAGTAAACAGCCTGGGACATGACCTAATGGCAGTGCTAGCTTATTGTTCCACCTAACACTAGAGGAGTCACAATATATTGAAGGTCGGGTTTCAAGCAAGATTAAAAACGTCCTATTAGAACCATCATGTTAAAAAAATATACAAAAAAGTTTCAGGTCTTTTTAATATGACAAAGAACAAAAAATACAACAGATGGTTCCTAGAACGCCTTTTCTCTCACTGGCTGTCAGTTTTTCTCTGTTGCACCGGTAAAAAAAATAGTTTGCAAAGAACAATAAACAATCTGGTAACATTCTTCACCCATGTGCTTCCCCATTCCCAGAGAAAAACCAGATAAAAGAAGGCCCGAGTCTGAAAATGCAAGGGTGGAACATACCATAATAGTGAACAATTCTTTGTAGATTTAGTTAACAGGAAACTCATATGTAAACTCATTTAATATTCACAACAATTCTATGCAGTAAGTCCTGTCATGATTATCCTTTCACAAAGAAAACTGAGGTGCAAAGTAGTTAAAAAAAAGTGAGCAAATTGCTCAAGTTGGTGGAGTCAGGTTTAATCATAAGCTAGTTATCTGCATCTTTATCTCTGTAAAATATTGCTTCTCATTTAAAACTCGTGATTTGTTTTAAGCAGCACATGAACTTCTTGGATTAGGACAACTGCCTCCTAATTGGAAGTCCAACTTTTTCTTTTGTCCTCTCCAGTTTGTCCTCCGTCTAACAGGAGAGCAATTTTAAGAAATTTATTTCAGACACTGTAGTGTCTTAAAACCCAACAATGGCTTCCCCTCATACTCCAAATAAAATCCAAACTCTGAACACTGCTTACAAAGCTCTGAAACTTCCCAGACTCATCTCACTCCACTCACCTCCTTGCCTTTGAAACTCTAGACACTGGCCTGCTTTAGTTATTAGAAAACATTTATCTACTTCCTTAGCTCAATCCATATCCCAGAATATGCTGTCTCCTTACCATCATAAAACACCCAGCCTCCATCCCAGAAGGCCTGCCCTGGAGTACCCTGATACATCAGAACTCCCTTGAAAACCCTTTATACTATTGATTATGGGTTGTAATCATTTATTAACTTATTTGTTAATTTGCTTATTGCCTATTTTGACCATGTCTCTTTTATTCACCTTTGCTACCCTAGTGACAAAAAAGAGTAAATAATTTGCCCCAGTGCCAACATTTAATAAGTAGCAGAGATGTAATTTAATGTAGATACTGTGATTTAAAGCCTAGTTTTCCATCAGCACATGCCTTTAAGACAGATAGAGGCAAATTTGAGCTTCTTCCAAGAAGAGTAGCCACAGTGAATAAGGGAATCAAAGCTCCTCCATATGGGAAAGAATGTATATTATAGCCTAGCAAAGGAAATGATAGGAACTGGGGATGAGAGCTGCCTGTGAGAATAAGAAGAGAGGTTTAGATTTACTCTGTTGAGTTCCAAGTTTTAAATTCTGAAGGATATAACTACAGAGAAATGGATTTCATCTCTAAGACAATAAAGCATTTTCAAATGGCCAGAATCAAAAAATGAGTAAATTTCCTTGGAAGGTAACGAGTTGGCTATCTCTAGGGGGGAACAAGCACATTATAGGAATATCCATATGATATGGGAGGTAGCACTAGAACTTCTGCACAATCCCTTCTATCTCTGGGAAATATGAGTCTTGGAATTATGGGGTAACCATTTTTTTTCTTTATAATGAAACATATGTTCCCAAGCTAAAATTGTCAGATTGCAGTGATTGCCACTTGCAGTGACTTTGACTGCTTTTCTGATTCCAGTTGTAAAGCTGATCCTCTCAAGAAAGGTAATGAAAGTCAGATGGAAACTACTGCACTCTGAGATGAACACATGGATATGGAATACCACCAGCATTAGCTGAAAAGCCTTTTGAGCAAAACTTGAAGTGCACGGTTGGTTGTAACATTATTCATCTATTACAGCTACTCAAGAAGCAGTTGGGGTTTTGGCAGCCCTTTGTTGATAAAGATCCTATTCCTCCCCAACACCAGATTACTGTAGATTCAAATGACAGTTTAAATAAAATTCTCAGGTTACAAACATGGGGAAGTACACACATCTTACATATCCATAGGATTTGGTTCTGAGCCAAGAATGAATCCATCTAACAGGAAAAACCCACTTTCAAAATTTTAATTTAGCATTAAAGAACTGATAAAAAGGATTCTGGCTAAGGGCCTCACTCAGCTGCCAATATACAGAAAACTTTTTTCCAAGAAGAATCAGAATGGAGAAATCTGGGCTAAATGACTCAGAAAATGCATCAACTAGGCCTTTTGCCACCTTCCCCCTTACCAAGGAAAACAAATGTGTTTGAATGATGCATCTGAGGACAGAGAAGATGCACATGAGAATCATTCCCGAAGACAGGGAATCAGACCCAACCATCCTCTTTGCCTAAATGTTAATCAGTTATTATGTAATAAACTGTTCTTTTTATTTTTGCATACTGCTCAAGTTTGAATAATAAATTCTTTTTCTTTTACAAGGATGGGATAGGCTGCTACTGAATAATGGTTGTACTTCCCATGATAAGAATACAAAAATGTTGCCTGAAGACTACTAGGCACCAGGGATTAATATTATCACTAAATGCTTTAAGAATTTAGGAATTGGGCCAAGTGTGGTGGTTCATGCCTGTAATCCCAACACTTTGAGAGGCTGAGGCAGGAGGTTCACTTGGGCCCAGGAGTTCGAGCCAGCCTGAGCAACATGGTGAGACCCTGTCTCTATAAAAAATAAGAAATAAAAAATTAGGCTGGCATGGTGGCTCATGCCTATCATGTCAACACTTTGGGGAGGCCGAGGCAGGAAGATTTCTGGAGAACAGGACATGATAAGCCTGGACAACATGGCAAAAAGACCCTGTCTCTACAAAAACTAAAAAACTGGCTGGATGTGGTGGTGCACGCCTGTAGTCCCAGCCACCTGGGAGTCTGAGCTGGGAGGATCATTTGAGTCCAGGAGATCAAGGCCGCAGTGAGCCATGATTGTACCACCACACTTCACCCTGGGCAACAGAGCAAGACTCTGTCTCAAAGAAAATGAAAGAATTAATATTTTGAAAAATTGGTAATTGAAAATAAAATCGAATACCTGGTAGAGCAAATTATTAAGCCAATGCTTTATATCCTGAAAACAATGCTGAGGCTCCTTTTATATTTTGATACCTATTTGTTAGAAGGTAGTACTTGGAATGAAAGCCTCCTTTTGGCAAATCTCTTTACCCCTCTCTGGTGAAAAGACATTTCAGGTAAGTTCTCTCTCACAGGTCCTCTGCAATGTCTCCGGAGATGTGAGAGATGGTTACGTTCTCCAGAAGCTCTAAGATCTAATGAGTCCTGTATTCATAATGCCCAATATAACATACTGTGTGGAAAGATGAAGGAGAAAAATTTTTAGAAAGGATGCTGCCTTGTCCTAAAAATATTAACCCAAGATTGGAAGCTGAAGTTAATCAGCAGTCCATTTCAAGTAGATGAGATTGGTTTTTAATGCGACATATTTAGAAAGACTTTTCAACCAACACTGTGAAAATAAACAAGATGCTGCTTTCCAAATGTTTTGGTGCCATGAAATGCTTCTTCAGTAGTTCTTGATTAGGATGTTTCTGCTGGAAGGCTGGATCTACAATATTCGTTCACTTTTTGGGGTGACTTTCTCTAAGTAGTGCGTATTTATTTAATTTTCAATTCCCTGCCTTTTCGAAAAAGTGATTTGCTTCTGCTAATGCAACATTAATCACAATGCACTTCTAATCCAAGAGAAGCGTGTGAGAATTAATTGAACTCCTTGGGGATGATGAAGGATGGAAATATAGCTAGAAATGTAGTACTGAAAGAGTAGTAGAATTGCTATAAATTAGATGATTGCTTTTCATTCTTGGAGTCAAGGAGATCTTCCTCCAATACTAGAATAACAGTGCTTGATTCGTTTTTTGGGTTATCTGCTTGTCTTTTTTTTGGTTGGGGAATGACTTATTAAAACAACATGAAAATGACAAAGTAACAAAGATGTTTGCCTTCTGCTACTCATAGGCAAAATCTTAGAAGTGACTGGTCCTGCTGCAGAAACTCTAGCTTAGATTCAGTTGGTCTTAGAACAGCTTACATTTAAGACTGGTTCTTCCCTAGGAGTCCGCGGCTCTACCCCATTTATAACACAGAGTGGGTTTTCATGATTTCTCATTCATTGTTTCATGTGAATTCTCTAATTAGTAACAGTCATGTCAGTAGTTCTGACACCATAAACAATTGTTTATCCTTCTAACCTTATACATGAGAAACCTAAGGCTAGACCCTCTAACATCACATTCCATCAACATGCCCCATTCCTGTGTTAAAGTGTATTTCCTCAGCTAATGAGCTGTTCCTTCTTGTGGCATTTAAAAATATTACTTACATGCTTTATACTGAGTTTTTGTGTTTTGGGCTAACTAAACCTGGAGCTATAAACGCAAGCCTGTAAAACCGGCAGAGACTGTGATAGGTGAATGACAGGTAGAGCGGTGCTTCTGTTGTTCTTCATGCACAACAAGCCATAGCAAACAGCTCTTTGAACAGAAATAGGCAAGTTTTAGGTTCTCATTTTATTTGCTGTTGATTGCTAGTTACAGTTTTCAGTGGAAAAATGAGCCTGGACATAGACTTTGAATAATTAGGCCACATGGATTTTTTAAAACCACCAAGAAGAAAAAAAAAAAACCACCCAACTTGCTGTGGATTTGATTTTTGAAGTCAGAAGATAATTTGATTTGAAAAGATATCTCTTGTTGAAGGAGTGTTGTTAACGATAAGGGGTTTGTAATAAAGCCTTAAGCCCTGACATTAAATGAAAAAGCAGGATGCAAAATGGTACATGAATTATTTGTGAAATCAAGTAATCCTAAGGGGAAAGTTCACCATTTTGCATCACATTACACTGTAGGTAAAGTTGTGTGTGCATTTTAAAGTCTTGGGACAATACCAAGCACTTGGTAAGAATTTAAAGACACTGACCAGGAAACCTGGACTCCCGTCTAGGGCTGCTGGTGGTTTACTCTGTGACCTTTGGCCAGTTACTCAGCTTCTCCAGACCTGTAATTGCTTATTTGCTAAACAAGGCGTGCTGGACAAATTGATTCCCTCGAATCCTTTTGAGTTCTAAAATAAGGTGTCTCTCTGTGCTATTCTTAACCTTCTTGGACTTGGAAATCTCTGTGAAGTTATTTTAAGATAAATAGAAGCTTTGTGTCTCTCAGATTAGGTAGGAATGCACTCTGATGCTCTTTCAAACAGATTCCTATTGCTTCTACCTTTGATGTGCTGAGATGAGATTTTTCAGTGAGGCTGCTACTTCATAGCTTGATTGGAAACTGATGGAGCAAAAAATAAAAAATGAGAGGAAGTAGTGGTACAAGGTGGTCTGTCCATGGAAAGAAGCTCTCCTTGGACTTTCAGGGGTGAGAATAACTACAAGGCAGCCTTGGAGGGAAGGCAGAATCCCACCATGGCTCCAGTGGATGCTACTGCACTACAGAGATGGAGATGCATGTTCAGCTGAGGAGCTTCCTCTGCTCCAATTCACAATTTGGCTTCAAATCCAGGTACTTTTGTTTTCTTTAAGTTCTACAAATCCCTAATGAAGTAAGGACTGTGTCAAAAAGAAATTGCTTTTTGGTAAACCAGTTTGTTTTCTATTGTAAGACAGAGGTACTCAAGATCCAATAGAGCACAAAAGCTACCTTTTATTTGGTAAATAATGTCCCCGCCTCTACTGTAACGCACAAACAAGAAAGTATTACAATATTGTATTGCTGGTTAAGACCTAGAATGCAATTTTTACAACTAACAATGTGGCAAAAATGTTTACTTTGCCATCACCAGCAAAACTAGAAAACAGAAAACAGAAAAACAAAATCTAATAAAACTTACCAAGTAAACTGATTTAATTCTAAAGGACACAGGCCTTTCCCCCAACCCTTCACTTGTACAATGACAGCCACCCATGGCTGCATCAGACCTAGTGACATGAAGGATTCTTTTTGCAACCCAGAAAATAAAGCAAACATCTATTGCAAAGATACAGTCTATTATTTGCCATGGTATCCCCTGATACAGCTGCAGTCTTTTCATGTTTCTACAAAACATATACATTTTTTTAAAAAAAGAATGCCTTGTTCTGTAGGCATCATAGCTCAACCCCACAGTGAGCTAATGGGGAAATAGATGGTATTCAGAGTATGTGAACCCAACCTGCAACTCCTCATTAATACATGTCTTCCTCTATTTGATTTTCCATACCCCCACACTGCTGAGGAGGCTGCATTTTGAGAATGGAGACGGGAAAGTAGATGGGTGATTGAACTGTCTTTGAATACACTGCAAGATCAGCAACATGAGTTGGGGAATTATCAACACTTGTGATAGAGGGGCACGCTTTATGGTTACATAGCAACTTGCCTTAAAATAAAGCAGGTGTTAGGACACCGAAGTGTTCCTTTTCAGCCACATCATGGAGTTGTGGTCCAATTAGCTTATACCAATAAGGAGGTAATTATTATAGAGGTTCATCAAGCAATGAAGTAGTCACACTCAAGCATGAGACACGACTACAGAAGCTCTGTGTGCAGGAAACACTCCGATGCTCAGTCTTCTCATCACTAATATGAATATTATGATTAAAAAGTCTTGGAACCAACACCTCTGTGAGAATTAAATGAATCAATACATCTGAAATTTCCAAAATGTCATATGGATTTTAGTTATTATTATGATTGATGTAATAAACACAAACGAAAAAGTCTGCTTATTCTTAAATACTGATAAAAAGTAATTCCAAATCTGGAAGGCCCCTTTCAGTCTTCTACATTTTAAAAAGTTATCAGACAGGATAAAAACAATTATTTTACAATTTCCTAGCCATCTACTACCTGTATCTATATGCTAACAACAGAGCCATAGATGACGTAGGTTTCTCTACAGCCTCAGAGTAATGAAGCGTAGATTCATTAGAGTAAGCTGCATAGATGTACAATAAAAATGAAAAAAAAAAAAAACAACTCCAGTGAGCTAAAGACAACAGAGATAAAAATAAACTCACTCCCAGAGCTTTCTGATTTTACTCTTTGATTAGCTTTCTGAGAACAAGAGTAAAGTAAAAAACAACACAGCTAGCCATCCCTTAAAAATGCTTTTTCTCTTTTTCGGGTCAGAAACAGCAGGTATAGTCTAAGGTAGGAACTAGGGAATAACAGATATAACAGCACTTGCTTGGCTACATGTAAGAGAAAGATGCCATTTACACAGCTCTAATTGGATAGCTTTTAGAAAGACTGCAAGCATCCTGTGAAACTGTTGCAGGTTTCCCAGGCTAAGTGCTATCTAGCTTTCTATTTAAAACAAATTAAGCTATAAAAAATTTGTCTCTTCACCGTGCCTCAAAAAAAACAAAAAACAAAAAAAACAAAAAAACAAATGCTTTTATGTATTTTTTGAAAAAATATCATGAAATAAAATGATGAAATTCATCACAGTTATAAACAATTAACCTGAAAACACAAAGACTGAAAATGCTAAAGAAACCATGCTATCAGCCTAAATCAATGATTGATGTTCTGAACAGTATGAGAACAATGAACTCAACCAATAATTGGATGGGATTTATTTTTTAAGAAATGAGTTTTTTAAGGGATAGGGTATACATTCTAATAAATTTCCTTTAGTACCTTAAATAGAATTTCAACAGCAAAATAAAACAAACACCAGAAGCCAACAAACTATTCACTAGTGACTGGGAAAGAGGGGGAGAGAAATCCAGAGGGCAAAAAGGGGATCATATTTATTGAGGTTGTATGGGGAAGAGCACACAGCAGCTATCAAAGGACTTCTTTGTTGGGTGAAATAATTGTAATTGTTTTGATGGAACATTTATATTTAACATTCCATTAGAAGATGTTGGACAGACTGTATTAACATATTTTCTAGGATTTTTTGGTTTTGTTTTTACTTATTGAAAATGCATCCGGTTACCAGATATGCCCCTGCCCCCAAAAAAGAAAAGAAAAAGATATTTCACAGCATGGGTACAATGTGAAATTGGAGAATACGTTAGCATGTGCTGACAGCTGTTTTAAATGAATCGCTATAGACTTACCCACAGAACACTCTGCAGAAGAGAGGCTAAGACACAACTGAAACAAGAGTGATAGTGTGGTGGCAAATGATGGATAATATTACAGAAGGAATAACAGCAGTTTCTTGTCTTTATTTATTTATTTACTGGATTTATCTTAGAGGCAGTGATTCTATGTGGGCAGCTTTCTCATCTTAAAGGTGCTAAATTGCCCATCTCACAAATAATCAAGTTATCATAATATCATCTATATTTTTTATGCTGGGACTTTTTTTGAATTGTTCCTGTTTTGCAAATCAAACAGCAGATGATATATTTTGAACTTCCATGTAA
This sequence comes from Cacajao melanocephalus, assembly GCA_963573385.1. Taxonomy (NCBI): domain Eukaryota; kingdom Metazoa; phylum Chordata; class Mammalia; order Primates; family Pitheciidae; genus Cacajao; species Cacajao melanocephalus. Next base: position 102,734 of record CAUYLG010074909.1, read on the forward strand.
AATAATAGCTTCTTCCCCCTGTTGAAATTTGTAATGCTATTATGGGTCTGGTTTCCATTTATCAAGCATCAGCATTTTCTTTTGCATCACAGAATACTTCAAATAGATGCAGCTTTCTCATTTGGATATTATTAATTTTTCCATAGATTATATACCAAAGAAATTCCATCTGCAGTTACAAGTGCCTAACTGTAGTAATAATAAAATGCATAGCACTAATGATAATCTTAACAATTCCCAATATTTATTACGCAGTTTCTTCGTGTCAGGTGCTCTTCTAGGGGCTTTGCATACATTAATTTAATCCTCCTAGTAATTCTAGGAAGTAGGTGCTATTAATAATCCCTTTATACAGATAAGGAAACCAAGGCACAACAACTTGTCCAAGCAAGCTCTGCAGAAGCAAGAAGAGCTTAGGATGCTTCATAGGAAAGAGGTTCTTGAGCAGCATATAGGTCCTTCTAAGAAGGTACTTACTAAAGAGATGAAGTGAAGAAGTATGTTTAAATTTTAAAACTTTAAATATATGACCCTTTCTATAAGAAAAAATTAACACACTGCTCTGATCAGAGTGTGTTCTCACAAATTCATATGTTAAACTTAATCACCAATGTGATAGTATTGAGAGGTGCGGACTTATGAAATGCTCAAGTTGTCAGGGCAGAGCCCTCATGGGTAAGATTAGTATGCTTATAAAAGAGCTTGAAAGATAAAGTTTGCCCTTTTGCTATCTTTTTGGCCATATGAAGACACAGCATTCTTTCCCTCAGAGGAATGCAGCAAGACAAGGCACCATCTTGGAAGCAGACAGATTAGGCCCTCACAAGACAGCGCCCCTGCTGGCACCTTGATCTTAGACTTCCCAGACTCCAGAACTATGAGAAATAAATTTCTGTTGTTTATAAATTATGCAGTCTGTGGTATCTTGTTATAGCAGCATAAATGGACTAAGGCATGGATCCCTATTTTACTAAGCTTTTTTCAAAAAAAAAAAAATCAGATTCATAAGCCCTAGTGTTAAATAATGCATACTACATACTAAGTTTATTCTTCATCACTTCTAACCCTCTCATGGATAAAACCATTTAAATCTGTTTTGGTGAGAGTCATATGGTAGTCAATAATCTTATTTAGAATAAGCTCACTTTTTTTTTCCTTGAAAAAGCTAATCTCATACTGTCTAAGATTTAATATTTATTTGCCTACTTATATTATCTTTTGATCTCAGGATTTTAGACTCAATGTTCAGAATTTTGGAGACGGCAGAAACTGTCTTATGCTTCCTTGTTTTATGAGAAAACAACTAAAGACACCAAGTCATAGGTTCTTCCTAAACTGGAGAATGATCTTGAAAAGACATTGCGTATCCATGAACTTTCTGAAATAAAGTATGTAAGTGCTCTTTGTTTTTCAGTGGGGTTTAAAATGTTCATGAAATTATCAAAAGGATCCAGCTTCCCCAAAGAGTTACTGTTAACTGCATTAAGTGAAATGCTCAAGGTCACACTGTTGTTTAAACTGAAATTTAGTTTTCAGTTTTCTGTGTCTTTATTCAGTATTCTTCCCCATATACCTTAAAAAAATGAGATTAAACAAACAACGAAACACACCTGAAAATCATTTCTGTGTCATTTATTCTTTGGAAAAATTCATTTTGACTGGAGTCTAAGAAAACAAATGAAGACCTCTAGTTCTAAGATTTCTATCGTGTTTCAAAAATGTGTATTTCAAAAATTCTTAGACAATCTTCCCAGCCAAAAAGGCATCACTTTTGAATTAGGTTTGATGTACACAGACAGGGCTATGAGGACTTCAAAAGCCGCTCCGGGCCTGCGTGGACTAATGGGAAGAACAGCTGCCTTGAGAGTGACATATATTAGTATTTCAACTTTGTCACTTATTAGCTATGGATCATACATAAGTTTGCTGACTTTTAAAATGCTTCGGATTCCTCATCTGTAAATTTAGATCATGACTACTAGCTTTTGGGGTTGAGCCTCCATAATGTGGTGCTCGACACGTGATAGATAACCAGATAATCATACCTATTATAAGTCTTGTCTTTGTTATAGAATTGAAAAGTAGCATTTTAATTTTGCTTTATATTTGGACTTGGCTAACACTCTTCTACAAATCCATGTCAATATGGTTTTTAAAACAAAATGTTAATTATAATCCTACTAATGAAAACATAGTGCTGGCAGCAGTGAAGATTAATTATACTTTACAACAACCACCTCTTTTTTATCCAGGACTGCAATAATTAATTTTTGCTAATTACAAGGCATTATAATAAATAACCTCCCACTAATTGATATTCCTTGGCTAATAAGAAATTAAAGATACATAAAACAAAATTTAGGTAAGCAGATCACCTCTATTATCATTAGGTATACATCCACTTGATGTTTGTTCTGCAATCTTATGACTCTGATCTATTTGAATGAGGGATTTGATGATTCCCCATATGGTGTCCCTGCCTCAGGTTAGTCATGCCATAAAATAGGAAATGAAATAGGAAATAGGAAATGAAGTTCTAAAATCTATTTGTGTTATCCATAGACTAATACCAAAAGATAAAAGAGATTTTTAGGTGAAAAGATAAGATTGGGCTTTTCAACTCATGGTAAGTAACTTAAGACACTGTCACATCCTGCATCAGTAGGAAAGTATTATTAATGATGCGGGCAAATGAAGCCCCAGACCAGAAATCAGAAGAGCAGGATTCTAGAGAGTTATATTATTTATATACTCTGTGACTCTGGGCTAATCCTGTCTGAGCTTCAGTTTTCTCATCTATAAATGTGAATACCTATATATTTAGTAAAATACTGATACTGCTACTTCATTAGACTGTTGTGTACACCAAATAAAACAAATGATAGAGTAACTCTTAGAAGTCAGAAGCGAAAGAGATTACTGCCGAGAAAACTAATGCTCAGAGTCGAGCTGACCTAGCTAATTAGTGACCCAAGTTCAGATTTCCTTGTTCTTCATCTTTTGGTTTGTCCATTTTCTTTCCCTATTTTAATAAAAATATACTTTCTGAACAACTGTGGATTCTAGTGTAAGCATAATATTACATATTCTATTTGTGCACTTTAAAGTATTAGCTTCCATTTAGTCTTTATTTGAAAATATTTATTGTTTCTTTCAGATGGGCTCTGGCTCTGTCGCCCAGGCTAGAGTGCAGCAGGGTGATGTCAGCTTACTGCAACCTCCACCTCCCAGGCTCAAGCAATCCTCCCACCTCAGCCTCCTGAGTAGCTGCTATGATAGGCACATAACATCATACCAGCTAGTTTTTGGTAGAATATATTTATCTTAACTCATTCAAATAAATAAATCCTATTGCCCTCTTCTTCAGGAATTACTATTTTCTCTTAAGAACTGCTTAAACATAGACCGGGTGCCAATGGTAATTGGATTGTTCAAAAATTCAATTCTGTTTCGATACTGCTTACCCTATAATTAAACAATTGAAACCATTTTGTAATTAGGACTCTTTTGAATTTATTCTGCATTTTCCTAGCCTAAATAAAATGACTGTGATTTGGAAAGATGTCACCAAGTGTCACTATTTTCAAAAAGTTCAATAAGCACATTAGTGCCCACACACAATTCCTGATTCTTTTCATTTATCCCCGTTATTTTCAGTGGAAGTAGGGTACACACTTGCTCTATTAAACAAATATCAAAACAACATCAATCACTGTGGCCACTTCGTTTTCTGTTGCTGTTGTTCTAATGTCTGTCAGATCACTCTGCAAAATAATGTAAGGAGTAACTAGCACCACTGAGAGAACAGAACAAAAACTCCCAAATTAAAACTCTCAACCAAAATCACCAAAGCTAGTAACACTGGTTGGAATGCAAAACAAGCACATTCAGTTTTATCAGTTGTGCATGAAGTCACTTAATATTTCAATATACTAAAAGCTGGCCCCATATTATTAAAGCTGTTTTTAGAGGAGAAGTCTCAATTAGTGGTTCTGTGGTTCCACTTGCGAGTATTTTCTCTTCTATGTTTAAGATACAGGATGACTGACTGCCCTCATGAATACCTGCTGGTTAGGGCTTAGTTTAAGACAAAACGCCGTTCATGGTTGTAATTTAGATTAAAGCTCTCTATAGCTCATAAACTTCAATTAAATACTTCTAACCTTTTGCATAACACAACATTGAAAGACATTTGGTTTTTAGGTCAGCTCTAGATTTAGGGTACATTTGTGAACATGGAGCTATAATAAGGCAGGTTTTGGTGTGATTCAAGTGCTTTTGCTTTTATACTATAAAACCAGCATAGGAATGAAATGTGCATAGTTTATAACTATCATAATAAAGATACCAGGAGATAGATTTATCCCTCCACATACTTGACTGTTAAGATGTGGAAAACAACAGGTTAAGAAAAATAATGACAAAGTGAGCAAAAGTACAGGGAAGTGGTAGTTATTGAATGACCTAATTCTTGGTGGAAACAAAGCTACAATACAGCAAAGGCAGACTGACAAGTCCTTCAGGCAAGATCATGCCAAATAGATTCTCAACTTACCTTTATTTATTTTATTTCTATAATTTACCTTGCTTTGGCTAATGGAAAAAAAGATTTCTCTCTGCAATTTGTGATTCAGTTTAGTTTTTTAAATTATTATGGGGACGATTTAAGAGACTTGAGACCAAAAAAAAAAAAAATCCTATTATTTTCACACTTTAAAATGGAAAACATATAAATGTAAGGTAATCATCCGCAAATATTAATTAGAGTTTTTAAACAGAATTTGAAAAGAAGCAACTACTCACTTGACATTATTATGCCTGATCTAGTATTGGTAAAATTTTAATACATTTAAATAATTGTTTTCAATGTGGAAAAAGGCTAACTCTTGAACACCTAGTATATTTGGGTGCCTAAAAAAGGGACTGTAGTATTTTCCACCATCCAAAGTAAATTTATTAAGAGAATTTTACTAAATATATCTACGTGAAACAATGCCACATTGACGTAGGGAGGGCCACAGTTATAGAACTGCTCAAAGGCTGAAAGATAGTTTTTCTTCCCAAAAAACCGGAAACAAATGTATTAATAGCCTATGGTGCTTACTGAGAAAGCTTTTAAGCAGTTTCACTTTCAAATAAATTTTGGACATTGAGGAAGCAAGTAGGAGACGTGGTCAGATTTATAAAATAAAGCAGTGGTCATCAGAGATTTCAGAAGCAGAAAAAAGGGAAAGGTATTCGAATAACTACAGATAAACATGTTTCAACTATAAAGCCCTTCAAAGAATTGGGTCTGAAGCCAGTATAATTTGTTTCAGGAAACATCTTCAAGAACGTAAACAGTGAAGCTTCAAGTATGAAGAGGCCATAAAACTCTTCTGGGCACTAATGAGGGTGAACACGGTATGCGACAAGGGTGACCCAGGTTGACTGTTGTAACACAGGGAAAGATTTAAGTGGCCTCCTATTTTCTAAGGACGTTCCAATCCAATGTGCTACTATAGCCAGAAAAACTAATGAAATACTGTGTGTTGAACATGGAACTTCTAGTTGTTTTAATATGCCATGCAAAAGGGATTTATCATTGGAAACAGGTGAATGGAAACTACCTTCTTCATGAATTTTCAATGAAGCTCGATAGATTTGAGGAGTAACCCTCATCTTTTAGGAACAATTGTTCCCTCTGGAACATACTCCTTACTGCAATCCTAAGAGACAGATTACCAAGCAGTCCACAAATTAGATAAATTAGACATTTCCAAGGTACTTAATTTATATTAATTACCACATTATCAACTCTGAACTTTTACACAGTCCCCAGTGGATATCCAGATTTATTTACAAACAAACAACCATTTAGTTTATGGGCCTCTTCTGACAATCACCTGTCCATTCATAACAACCAACAACCATCAGTAAAATGGGCAACCTCAATTTGCCTTCCATATAAAACATCAACTACCTTATCAAATCTTTAATCTAGGGTAAAGCCAAGAAGGTAATAAGAGATCCATTTCCATCATATGGTGTCAGGGCTATTGTGTGCCTATGTATAATATATTTGTGTGAGAAAGAAAAAGTAGGACAAAACTATCTTTGAAATTTTAATTACTTTTTTTTTTTTGAGATGGAGTCTTGCTCTGTCACCAGGCTGGGGCTGGAGTATAGTGACGTGATCTCGGTTCACTGCAACCTCCAACTCCCGGGTTTGAGCAATTCTCCTGCCTCAGCCTCCTGAGTAGCTGGGATTACAGGCACCCACTACCATGTCTGGCTAATTTTTGTGTTTTTAGTAGAGATGGGGTTTCACTATGTTGGCCAGGCTAGTCTTGAACTCCTGACCTCAGGAGACCCACTGGCCTCGGCCTCCCAAAGTGCAGAAATTACAGGCGTGAGCCACCAGGCACAGCCATTCTAATTCCTTTCATAGATGGTTAATAACTTCACTAAAACAATATTCTCAGTGCACATACTCAAATCCATAAAAATAAAGGTATCAGTAATGTCTGCATTTCCTTACCTTCTATAGCTGAAAGGAGAACCCGGGAATGATCATATGCGATCACATTCGCATATCTATTCTTTGGTTTGTTTACTTCCAAGTTTGAATGCTCCCATGTGAACTGCTGGCCAGGGTCAATTGACTTTAAAAGAAAAACAACACATACACACAAAATCAATACTGAAAAACACCAGATTATAGGCATTTATCACAAGTAATAAACATGATTTAAACGGAAAATTCTGAAGCCATACTTCATCAAGATGATCCTAACTTTGAAGCTGAACACTAATATAACCAGCATAACAGAAAATGATTAATCATAGCAGAAACAGTGATAGTCACCAACATTGATTCAAATGAAAAAAGAAATCAATATAGATGTTCTGTTACTATTGGAAAGGCAAGTTTATTTTTTACTTTTCCATTTCCCTCTCTCCTGCTGTAGTTTACAAGTTATCTCGGTTCAATAGTCCTTCCGGTTCTGTAAACCTTATTTTATATTGATCATTCTTCCCTATTCTTTCCTGTCTGGACCTAAGTTGAGTCTTTAAGTTGACTGGTCTTTCACTGGCTTTAATGGACACAGGCTTTACTGTTCATTCTTTACCTACATGCTCACAACTTAATGGCTACTTAAGGTTTTGTCTGTTTCTCCGTAACATAGTACGACCAATATTACAAGGCAAATTGTACGATTCAAACAGTTAACACCACAGTAAAGAAGGAGGTCAGTTAAATTTAATACTCAGATTAATAACATGTAACTCAGTACCGACAAATCGTTTTTCTATTTATGATTATGTCTTTTCTATTCATCATTATGTATTATTATGTTTATAATTTGCTTCTTTTTATAAATACTAGTTCTTTCTCTGATTTTATGCCTTTCTTTGATGGTGTAGTTCAACCAAAATTATTCAACGATCTGAAATAAATATCTCACAGATATAAACTATGTAATTTTAAAATATTTAAGCAGAATCGTTATTTCAAGACCAAATTCAGGTTTGATCACATAAATCTAGAGGACTCAAATTTCCTGAAACGTTATGGAAATCAAAATACTTTTTCTTTCATCATAGGATACTAATACCTTTTAAGATTTATAATTTCACTGATATATGGAAACACAAGTTCATTAATTATACAAACATAATTTCGAATAACCAAAATCAAGTTTTCAAGAATGATAATAAGACAGGTTTATACACAGGTAAATTGTTTTTTAAAAGTAGAGATACTATATTATGTTAACAGAATGTTTAGCAGTTATTTTTGATGCTAAGAATTTTCAATGCCCTTATGTATGCATGTAGAAGTTGAGAGTAAAACATATCCAACAGCTATCAAAATATTAAAGATATGCACACTTTCTGTCAAAAGGCAGAGAACTCAGCACAACAGTAAAACTCACAAGTGTAAACAGTCAAGTCTGTTAGTAGTCTTGAATAGCCACCAAACATTCTAAAATTCTCAGCAGTACAGATTTCAGCCTCTAAATTTACCAAGGATTATTAAACTGTTTTCCTTTCTTAGCTTGTGTTAATCTATATATAAAATAGTCAATCACTGAACAGTATTCAGGAAAATATTAATAATTACCCACACTTTAGAGTCTGAAAAATAATATAATTAAAAGGCTTTCTAGTTTACTCTTCCAGGGAAGTTTTTTATCACCCTTGCAGAATTTGACTCTCCCCAAGCATCCTATGAGCCGAAGGTACTGAAACATTCAGATGCCCTGGTGGAAGCCTTCAAGTCAACCTTGAACCATGTCCACACAGAGCAGCTCCACTCAGTGATGAAGGCCTGCCTTAAAAATCTCTCAAATTTGCAATCTCATTGCTACTTTCTACATCCAGAACATTGGTATCTCTTGTCTGATTAAAATCCCGTCTCTACTCTCTTATACCAATCCACTTTTCATGGTGCTGCCAAAGTTGTCTTTCTAAAGTATAGCTCTGGACAGGTTAGCTCCCTGTTTAATAACTTCCACTGTCTCTGTGTGACCTATAGCCTCAATTCTAAATTCCTACCTATGCAGCTTTTGTTATCTTTTCATCTATACTATACCTGGCTCAATAAATGGTTCAACAGGTGTTATTTAAGCAAATGAATAGAATTGATGAATACACGTTTTTGAGAAAAGTTCATAAAGAGAAATCACAGAGTAATTCTTCTGTATAACATGGGAGTTAGAGAACAAATTAGGGAAACTTCATTGTACAGTATCTAAAATTATAATACTTAACAGCTATTATCATATGGCTTAGTGATTAAGTATGTGATCATGAAATTATAACTACCACTGTATTCTACTTTGTACTGATGAACATTATTGGATACATAAGCTTCTTACGCATCATTTAAACATCCCAAGAAGCTACTAAGCTCACTGATATATGTAAAGTGCTTCTGGTAGAAGATATTACTCCCTCTTATATCCTTGTTTTACTTAGACTAAGATCACCCACAGATGTATAAGATGGCATGCATTTACTTATAGCAATGAAATTGCATCTATTAACTGAAAGACACTGCTAACTCATGTCCATTTCCACTCTTGACACCTGTTCTCAGCCTTCTGTAGGACTTATTTCACACCTACATTGAAGACTTTAAAAAGTAATAGAAACGTAAGTTGTATGCCCCATATGTTAGATAATATGCTTAGGTTTAAAGTGCGGCCCATGAGATGAAGACCAACAAATAACAGGATAATTACAATAATATGTGTTAGGTCATTATGCTTTATATGAAGAATTATGCTTAATTTTCACAATTGTTATGAGGTAGGTACTGTTTTTTCCACGTGGCAGGTGAGAAAATTGAAGTAAAGAAAGATTAATTATTCTTACCGAGGGCCTTCCTCATGACAGGCTCTGTGCTACTTGGTATTTATGTAATTTGGCTAAGCTCACACAGCTAGATTCATACAGTTTCCCTCAAACCCAGGTCTGTGTGATTCCAGAGCTCAGCTGATAATTAACAACCGGTAATGACTAAGCCATGATGCTACTTAACTATCCAGAATGCCACTGCAAAAACGAAGAAGCCCAACTTATGAAACACACCTACACATCACTATCCTTTATCTCACCAGTCCAAATGGTATTTCTTCCCAACTTATCATCCTGTGTCATTCTGGGGCAATTACATAAGAAATCAAGTTTTAAAAATGAGGCTGGCTTCACATGGATGATAAAACAGATGGGATGCAGCTTACATTTATACTCTTTTTATAGGGATCAAACAAACATTGATTAAATAATGCTGACTTGTCTTTGTGCAACACAGCACTCATCCATCTGTATCTATCTGTCTGACTGAACGTTTAACAAAACACAACACAGGTCATAATTTTTGGAGCTTGTCAGAATGCTGAGAGCGGTAAACTCAGTAAAGAATAACAACTGAAAGTAGGGGAGGTATACTAAGATTTTTTATATTTCAAAAAATACATAAAACTGGTTGAAGAAAATCAAATTTCAATTATCCATGTGAATACGACAAAGATATCACGGATAATAAGTAACACCCTAATTGCTGGTGACGGACACAGATGCTTTGCCTCTCTGTTCTCAAACTTCTCTTATGCTGTCCTCTTAAGAGTGAAACGGCCAAAATGAAGAAAGAATAATGTAGACCTTGAGGAATATAAACGTTTACTTTCACTTCACCCTGTATTTTTGGTCAGTTCACCCTGACAATGAACGCATCTTTCTTACGGTAAAATTAAGCTGAGGTTACCCCAATATTAATTATTCAAAACAATTTGAAATAAGTACCTTTGTTCCTAATGGACTCAATTCCTCCCTTTCAGTCTGCTGCTGTTAGAGTTTGGTTTTCCTGAGTTTGACTCATAGTCATGTCTACTCAGCTCTGTCTACTCAGATAATCTTCTGTGGGATCCCCTTGCCTTCCCAGCACTCAATATGAAGTTTTACCTTCCCGAGCTGAAATCCTGGCCAGGCTTTCCTCATTCTCCATTGTGGATAATTTTGCAAGTTAGAAATAAAGCAAGCTAGATTTATTCAACTAAAAGTTGATTAAAACACTTTTATATACGGTATGAAATTCGTAAATTATCACAGGATTCACAAACAAAAATGCTACTTCATCGTATTAACTTTTGTGTCTCCAACCAATCAAAAAGCACCTTGAAAAACAGATACTGAATGAATCCTATATAGCATCTAAAATTTTACCAACAGGCCAAACCAATTTGCACTACTTCCCTGCCTGCACATGGGGCACGAGGCTCCTCCTCCCCACCAAGGCTTTTGACTACATCTTTCTAATGCTAACAATAGATCTTCAACTCAAAGGCTTTGCTTACTCAGAAAAAGTGATCCAATAGAAGAAAAAAAATCCTATCATGAATGATTTAAAGAAGAATGGGAAAATCTCAAGCAGATACTTGCTAATATAAAAGACTTCGCATGTATTTAGTCTTTAACTTGATGGTCTGAAAGTTCTAATCCTTTTCTTAAAATCAACTAGAACTTGGTCTCAAACTTGGTAATTGGAAAAATAAGCTATATATAGCAGATGGGTTAGAGGTGTGCATTGTATTCTTGATAAAAATTCAGAATTAACATATAAATATTTATATCCAATAGGTATAATAACTAATACCTAGATAACATTTACTATGTTTTCTCTGTGCTTTGTACATACTAACTCATTTATCTTCTCAAAGACCCTAGAAGTAGTTGCCATTATGATTATGGTTCTGTAGATGAGGAAACTGAGGTAGAGAGAAGTCAAGTAACTTTCTCAGGGTCAAACAGCTAGCAGTGAGAGAAGCCAGACTCGGAGTCCACACATTCTGGCCCTGGAGGCTGAGGGCTCAGCCACCATAAGATTCTTCCTCTCTAGTAAGTGTGTAACCTTCAAGGAATCTTCAAGGAATCCTGAATCTTCTCGTTGAAGATTCCTTGAAGGTTACACACTTACCTTTCAACTATTATCTTGAAACACAATGCACAGAAGGCTGGGAACAAAAATCTGTGTAGTACTGCTGAACTCTACTTGTAATTCTAAACCCCAAACAAGAGGGTGATCATAAATTTGCACATCAGATTACAGTCATCGAATAAAATTATATCCTGATATGGGAGTAACCTTTCTCAGTAAGGCTGAAGTCATTATCTTAAAGCAAAGTCCTTTAATCATTCTGCAAAATTCAACCTTTTTACCCAGAAGAAAAATATAATTCAAATATGGAAAACACCACACAATACTAGTTGCTCTGTGTTTCACTTTCCCTCATCCCACCAAGAGAAAAACCTCAAAATATTCCCTTTAGAAACTCATCAAAGAGAAACCACAAAAAAAAGATTCATCCTGTATTTTTGTGTTTTTAAAACAACTAACAAAAATTTAATTATATAGAAGGAATAGACCAGTTACTTCACTAGTCAAACCATGGGCCAGACTAACCATTCTTTTTACAGGGAATTGAACTTTCAATGACCTTAACTTCCAGAGTTTCACATATCTCCCCATCAGTAGGCTCATTTGGTTCTTAATGTAGTTGGCTCTGAGATATTCTCAAGTCCTTTCTGAAGTTTAGTGGAGCGATCTACCATTGACTGTGTATTTCTGCAATTAAGCCTTTTAAAATTCTCATTCATACATAGTCTCTCTCTTCTCTGTTTGAAAATGGTAAATTAATATATGCCCATTTGGAAAAGATCATGTTTGCATAGATGGGAAGGGCTATATTTTGCACAATTAGTAAAAGCCTGCAATTGGCATAATGAATACTTTCTTCAAAGAGAAGAGCGTGAGTTCAGTTGAATCCTATCATGTTTTAGAAACTGAAATGTGAGGAAGGGGTGGAAAGTCGAGTAGTGAACAAAATCTGAAAGTCAGAGAACAGAGTGCGTGCTTTCTGGCTGTCCCTGATTAGCTCCGGCCGGTCAGGTAACTTGGGTCTGTTTGCTCTGTGTTCCCTTTCCCTAATAATGTCATCCCAGTGTCAGGTGTGTGTCCTTATTTTCTCCTATCTCTTTTTATCCAATTAGTTATCAAATATTACTGAGTTTCTCTCGGTGAGAGCATCTCTGATCTAGGCGACCATTAGTGTGAAGGATTGAAATAGAGACTTTCCAAGACTCTCAGGATTAACAAATGGATGGATATGGGAGTGCCCCCCCATTAGTAGTAGAAAATATATAGAAAATGTACTAACATACCACAGTCACTGAAGACATCCAGAAGTGTTTCAGTCACATATTTTTGTACACAGTTAAAATTCTGGCTTCAGATAAGTGATAAAATGCATCAACCTTAGCTGTTGTCTAATGGCTTCATTTGAAATTGTGACTCTAACATACAATATAACAAATATTTATTGAAAATTACTTAAAGCAATAATATATATTATTAGAATTGATATGTAGGGAAGCAAAAAGGATAAAACATGCTCATAGTAAATCATTCAATCACGGGAAGTGGGTAAATATTTGAGGCAAACTTTGATAAACAATTTATTCTAAATTATATCACAGTGCTAAAGATGAGTTAGTTTATTTCACTGAGGATACCATTTACTCCCAGAAATATATTAGAATTATCCTAATCTAACATGGATTAAAAATGATGACAAATAATAACAAGAAAAACAAAAATACTGAATTCTTTTTTAACTCAGTAGGGCAACATGATGTACTCTCTAGAATTCAGATAAACCGTTTTATTATTTTAGGATGTGACTATAGAAAAGATTACTTTTGGGAGATTGTTTCAAATAAGAGTTCAATAAAGAACATACAACTTTAAGACTTAAGGTTTAAATAACTGTATTTTTTACTATATACTTTTTTTGTGTGTCTGTGGCAGGATCTTGACTCTGTCACCCAGGCTGGAATGCAGTGGCATGATCTCAGCTCACTGCAACCTCTGCCTCCTGGGTTCAAGCAAATCTCCTACCTCAGCCTCCCAAGCAGATGGATTACAGGCATGCGTCACCATGCCTGGCTAATTTTTGTATTTTTAGTAGAGACAGGCTAGGCTGCTCTCAAACTCTTGACCTCAAGTGATCCACTTGCCTTGGCCTCCCAAAGTGCTGGGATTACAGGCATGAGCCACCACATCCAGCACTATACACTGCTTTTTAATATGCCAAACATTTTCCTGAATATTACTAAATGCAGAAGAAAGACATTTCTAGTTTCCAAAGACAATGTGATAAGAGCAGTGATATGTCTCAATCCTAATGTTTTCATTTTTAGCTATTTATCTCCTATGTCAAATAAAGTGAATAATAAGAAAGAGATGGACAGATTTATAGGTGATGTTCTTTTTTCTTATTTCCTCACATCTTTGAATTCTATATAGTTGAATTTCTTAAGAGCGTGTCCTTGGAAATCACTTTACAATTAATTCACAGATTAGAATTTCTAATATTATTTGAAAAGGCAAAAAGTATTAAAGGATTTCCAGGTAGTCTGGGGCAAGAAAATGTTATTAGAAATTTATTAAACTGCTTTGTTAAATAGACAATGAGGTGTGAAATGGTAAAACGTAATTGCAATGATTTATAAAAAGAAGTCACTTGATCTGTGAATCACTTATAGACTATGATACGTAATAATTAAAGAGGATCCTGGTGAGGTGGCATGTGCCTGTAATCTCACCTATTCTACTCAAGAGGCTGAGGCAGGAGAACTGCTTGAGCCCTGGAGTTTGGGTCCAGGCTGGGCCACACAGCAACACCCCATCTCATTAAACAAAATATTAAAATAGGTTGTGCACACCTAGAAACATTAAAGAGTATGGCAACATTAAAGAGTATATTATTGAGTTTAGGTAACAGACAAAATTATCTAACAAATACAGTCAATGTGCAGTATTAAACTAAATAATTCACAGCTGCATTCTTTCTTTTTCATGGATAACAAGGCACCAGTTTTTGGCACCAAATTAAACAGACGAATGCTCTTTGTAAATGCTGACATATCTGCATAGATCCCAAAGTATTAAGTGTAAAGCACCTGATGCAAAGTTATCATTAAAAGAACGCTAGGTGTTTTACCTTCTCTCTACCCAGTGACTTGTATAAGAACATCCCTGATCAAAGACAGTCTTAGCCTCCAAGGAATGTCTGCTTCTCCTCGATGCTCCCTGTGTCTTTTTTGATATTAAAGCATAAAACTGAGGCAACTGCCCAATTTATACAAATAAATCGATTTCTGCTCTCCTACTTACCTTATAACATATGTCCATCTATATAATTTGGAAGCCGATTTACTTTTCTGGCAGAGATTACAAAAAAGAGCACAGCTGTATATGTTTCTCACTTTTTGCATTTCATATGATAACAGAAACTTGACCATTTAGAAAACCCAGGACATAAGTAGATTCAAAAGAAAACAAATTAAGAATGAAGAGCTTGGATTCACAGTTGTTATGTGACTGATATTACAATAACATTTAAGAAACACTATAAGCAAAATTGTTAAGATAAATCATCATCTTCATTTTATAAAGTCATATTAGTTTAAGTGATAACAGTAATTCTTTTAATCAAATATGAAAATGTCTAAGCTAATTTTAAACACACTGTTTTTCTTCCTATTATTTTTACTTTGCATCCTAAACATAGATGTACTATGGGACTTCATCATTGCTTTGCTTGTCATTTAACAGAAAGTTACTTTATTAAGTCTTTATTTCTTTTTCCATATTTAGTTTCAGATGGGGGTGACGGGAACAGATGAATTTCTAAATTGAAATATAAATAAACTTTTCTTAATGTTCAGTCAGTGCGTTTCAAATGTCATTTTCTCATTTATAAAGAGATAAAAATTCTACATCCAAAATGAAATAAGAAAGAGTAATGTTTTCTCCCATTCTGTGTCAGAACACAGAAAATCCCAAACCATCACTTCAAAAACTCCTGTACCCCCTTTCATAGCAAATGTATTTAGTACAACTCTCTGACTGAAAAACATGACTATACACATGCCCCTTTTGGGCACAGTATAGATTCGAACAACTCCATGCCATTAATATCATTAGTCCTTGCAGGTAAGGTAGCAACATACCATGCTAAATATAGGCTTCCAATGAAAGAAGACACACAGGATGATCATTACTACTTATAACCATGGTGCTCAAGTGCCTTAGAAAGTATGTACAACCTAAAATGTCATGTACATTTATCTCTTACATGTGATAAACTAGGAAGGCTAGAACAAATTAACATAATCTAGAATTTTAAGAATTTAGTATCTTTCTGAACTAAAAGATTACTTTCAAAGACAAATCTTTAAAAAATCTATATTAGTTTTATATTGCAAAATTAGAGACTATTCTAAGTTAAATATTAGGAAAAAAAATCAATGCATTGATGATCTTATACATTAGACCTCTGGAAATAACGGAATCACTTGAGAACAGTGCTATGGGGTTGTGATTTATTTGATATTGTATATTCTGTATTTAGCATATAGTGAATTTTAAAATATATTTGTGGATTGAATAGCTAAGATGGATTACAGGCAGGATACACAGCAACTATTACTTTTACCTTAGAACATCAGAAATAGTTAAATAAATTTCCCCTCCAAAGGTGTGATAAAACAAATATACATTAAAATAGACCAGAGATATAAAAAATAATTTTAAACAAACAGAATGGCTCCCAGCTCAAAAATGGCTGCAACCTAATTCATAAAATCCATCTCTGACTTTCGTGCATGTGAAATTCATTCTAAGCTATCACCTGTGACAGCCTTTTGTACTGTGTTTTCCAACTTTTACGTATCTACTTACTATTTGGAAGTAACACATAATGGCTACTTGACAATGACAGTTCTGAATAGACCATATGACCCAATTTTCTAATAGCAGTATAGGTTTATGCAATTAGCTGGCCATTTTAATACAATAGTTGTTTTTGTTTTTTGATTTGTTTGAACAGTTGTGCTTCCCAAAGATCTCAAAGCCACTTATGTTGGGAGTTGTAGGGAGAATGGAAGGACTGTGATCAGATAGAAGAATAAATATTCCAGAATAGAACTCTAAAATAGGCTGAGTTTCAGTTAGGTAGTCTCTACATCCCAGTTCATGCCTATTATCACAGCATAGTTATTTACAGGACCCTTTCTCCCTCTCAAAATGTCCCAGTTTGGGCAAGAAATTATATAGCCACCCCAAGGTAGAGCTGGTCCTACCTAACTTCCTCATATTCACATCTATATCCAGGCAAGCTTCATGACAGTGTCATAATCATCAGAGTCAGGTGTGTACACGTAGGTGTGGGGAGGGAGGGATGGAGGGATGGAAGGAAGGAAGGATGGAAGGAGGGAGGGAGGGAGAGAGAGAAAGAGAGAGAGAGAAACAGAGACAGAGACAGGTATCAGTCTCTGCTAAAAACTAAGTCCACTTACAGACTCTATCACATGAATAGGTGGGTGGGAAAAAGTAAAGATAAATTTCTGCAATGCAATACCTATCTATCTCCAATTATCTAACACTGTTGATACAGCAATGAGATATTGAATCCAGAATGAGAGAACATAGCTGACTTTACCATGATTCACCCTCATTCAGCTTACCTATGGTGCTGCACAGAAGAGAGAAAAAGGAAGAAAGCAGAGAATGTGTTTCTCAGCACACATTTACTGTGCTCTGTAATAAACCAACAATTTAGCCCATTCAGATCATTGCTTTTTCCTTCTCCTAGGGCAGCATTGGAGGTGGAAGGAAAGTACAGTACATAAGCTGGCTGCATATGTATTTAATTGTGATTGGATATGTATTCAATTATGATCAAAGTAAATGAACTAATTTTACACACTGATAATACATTCTATAGACACAATTTTTAATCTTGTGTATCACATATAATTTATAGTATTTAAGGCTATGATTGAAATATTAAATGTAATTATGTCATAATTTCTTTTTTCTTTTCAGTGCTTTGGAAATAAAACCACAGACTTATTCTATTGCTTGAGTATTACACAATTCAACCATGATACATGTCTTCAAATGTAATATATTCTAAACATTATAACATATATCAACATGCCTTTTAAAAATCTGTGCATTAACATATCCCAAAAAAATGCTATGTTGGTCAGTAGGAAAGTAAGGCACAGACACATAGATTATGGAGGGCCAGGGAGGATGATGACCCTGAAAATCTGGTCCTCTCAGAATGATGGTAGCATTTCGTCATCACAGCTTAATTATATGGCGACTCATATCACACAACTAATGAAAGTGAGCTTTCCAGAAAACAGATCTCCTTCAAGTTTCAGAACTAAGGATCAAGTTGTAAAGTGACCACACCAAGGTACTCTCAAGGTCTGGAGGCCTGTCTTGGGATCACTTTGCCTTCTCTAACTGGCTCAAGTCACACCCCTGTGCACTTTCTCCAAAAATTAAGCCAGTCTTTCATTCATCCATTACTTGGTGTTAGACTTCAGACATACTATCAGAACTAAACTCTGCCAAAAAGCCTTGAAAGGGAAAAAAAATCTTTCCCCTGGACGCATGTATAGGACATGTATAGAATCATTTAAAATAACTTTGAAAAGCATGGAAATAGCCTTCATATAAGAGCAGATGGTATGAAAAAGTATGAAGCGATTAAAATGGTTATGTATCTAGTGGCATGGAAAGATAAAACAATACTTTTGTTAAAATATATACATATATATACACACACACTGCATACATATATGAATACACATATATAAAAACCTGGAATGTTATACACCAATGCTATCAGTAGTTATCTCTGAGCTGTGATAAATGAGAACCATTTTGTTTCCTTATGTTTACTATCCATGTTCTTTAATTTTCCCATTTGTGAGCACTGTACTACTTTCTAGAAAGAGAGAAAAAAGTTGCAGAACACTTTTTGTAACTGACACATGACTCTCTTTTGTCATGTCAGAGGCAGAAGGAGCAGACTGTACGACTCAACACTCTGGAGGGTGTTTTGTGGAATCCATGGAAAATTTTTCAGCTGGCTTTTGGGGTCCATGAAGGTAAGTTCAGTGTAGGCTTATGACCAAGAAGGAATACTGAAGAGCCAAAACACAAGACTAGACTGTCTTACTCTAAACTCACCAAAGAATGGTAGTAAGAAGTAATCAGGTTAGATTACTTCTGATTTTGAGGATGATGATGACAATGAGGGGTGAATTATCATTACTTACAGAAACTTATACAATTCTTAAAACAAATTTAGAGGTATCTTTGATATTGTTATCCCCATATTCCAGATAAAGTAATTGAAACGTAGAGGGGTTAAGATACTTTCCATGAGTGACTCTTGGTGGTCCATAAATTAGGAGATCTGGGATGTAAATCCAGGGATTCCTGACTTTGAAGAGAGAGCTCTTAACTACGACACTCTAACAGATATATAAATCATAAATTTATTATCATAGAGTTTACTTCCTTATTTAAAAAGTGTGGACAGTAAGGAAAATAAACAGCAGATACCTCTGTCAATTTTGGTTTAATGATGCATTCATCCCACAGTGTTCATTTCCAAAATTTCTTGACAGTCAAAGCAAGCCACAGCTTTCTATAATCAATAGTTAGATTCTAACATGATTCCTAACAAATCCAAAAATCTTAAGTATAATCTTTACCCTTAATAATTGGAAACAAAAAGACACATCTCAAGTTCTCCCTTGTTTCTACACACCCAGCAGTGCTGCCCCACAACCCTCACAGACCATAAATTTTGCAGGAAAAGAGAGAAAGCTGATGCGCATTCTTTCCTTGGAAATGAATAGCCATAATGCAGTAAAGGGTAGAGCAGTATTGGCAGAAACTACTAAGGATGGTGAGAGACCAATAACTCATGAAAAACAAGTCTACACTAACAGTATTAATGACTATTCTAATGGTTTAATGGATAGCGCTTTAGCAGGATTTCCAGTAGAGTCTGAAAGCTTCTGAAAGCTTGTCTTCAATAAATCTGTCATTAACAAAGAACTCCACTGCTTAACTACATAACCATAGTTTACTGAGTCTGAACACAGAAAAGTATAGCAGTTGTCATCCTGTATTACCATCACCTTTTCAAGTATTCTATTAACTATTTTGACAGAGACATCTACATGATCAAAATGTAGGTTGCCAGTGAAAGAGGCATATTTATACTCAGGGGATACAGAAGACATCAAATAAAATACAACAGAGAGCTCACAATTACAGCCATCTGCGCAAAGACAAAGTTGAAACAGTAACTGTAATCCAAACATATAGGTATACTAACACTGAAATTTAAAGACTAGCTTTAGTTCTCTTTGAAAGATTATTAAATGGTTTGTTTTCGGATGCCTATTGCACTCTGTGTCTATATTTGACTTATTTTGTATTATGTTGTTTCCTGTACTGACTTAATGTTCTTTAAAGTCAGGAATTGCCATGTTGTGGTCCTCGGGGTACATACCAACTCAATATAAATGGTGAATTGGCTATAATCAGTCCTACTGAATAATTCTAAATTCCAGCCCTTGGCTCTGTTTTCCTCTGTCCGTGTCGGAGGTTCTCATTGCTGACTTCTTTGCACTGGAATATTTCTTGCTTAGAGAGCATTTTCTTATCTTTTCTGTTTTTTTTTTCCCCTAAATCCTACCTTCCTTTCAACAAAGTTCAGCTTAAATCCCACTCTCCCAATTCATTACTGCCCAGAGCTCTCTTACACACTTCCACGTGCGCCACTATCACACGTTACAAACTGGAGCTTCCACTTGGCAACTGGCTATGTTTAGCCTTGTAGCATTTCTTCTTGTAAAGTTGCTTGAATTCGTTATCATAACTTATCTTTTCATTGGACAATTCCTTATTTCCCCAACACTATAGTAAGTTCCTGAATGGAAATACTGTCTGGTATACATGTGTGTAGTTTTATAAAACGGCTAGCCCAGGGCATGTAAAATGTATGTAAAATACATTGTTTTGTAATTTTAATCATTTGGCTCCATTTCTGTGAAAGCGTTTTGAGATTGGGAAACTTATTTTTTTTTAAATTACATATAGTCTTATCATATATACCAGGATTACAAACCTGAGGATAACAGACTGATGTATTCTTGGAGTATGTTCTAATAATGCTGATAGCTGTAAATTCATAGACTTCACAGCAATTATATGATTATCAAAATTACTGAAAATAATCCATTGGCTAAGCTATAGCCCATTCAAGCTGTACAAATTGAACAAGGCCTAGAGTATATTGGAAGAACAAAAATACCTTCTCAGAACCAATAGTGGGCAAATGAGTAAACATACCCATCCTAGGAGATTTATGTCTGTCTGTCTACTGGTAACGTCCTATAAAAATGACTTCTTTTCTCAAAATCAAAAGTATTATCACTTGAGGCCAGGAGTTCAAGACTGGCCTCAGCAACATAGTGAGACACGATTTCTAAAAAAAAATTTTAAACTAGCCACTAAAGGTGGTGATGCACACCTGTAGTCCCAGCTACTTGGGAGTCTGAGACACAAGGATAGTTTGAGCCCAGGGGTTCAAGGTCGTAGTGAGTTGAGATGAGATTATATCATTGCACTCCAGTCTGCGACAAAGCATGACCCACTCTCCAAAAAAAAAAAAAAAGAAAAAAAAAAGAAGAACAATATTATTAATCAAGATATCTAATAAAAGTAAACCGAATTTTATTCTGGAAAAATGTTTGAGGTCATTTAAAACAACTATTGTTTATTAAGAAAAAATATTAAGTGACAGATTCAGTCTTTACACAGAGTGAGTCTTAGTTAACTCTATTTAGAGGGTATACTTTGAAAACTGAACAATATAGCAAACAAAAAACATAAAGCCTAAACAATGTCATAAATAACAATACGGGCAAAGTAACAAACATAAATGGTGTGCTCTAAAAGATAGAGCCTCTTTTACCAATGTAAATATTAAAATATAAGCAGGTTACCTTAACCAATGATTTCCAATAAGCGAAGAACAGAAAAATATCTATGATTCTTTGGCATCCCATATTTCTTTCTCAGGAGGCATACATTTCATTCAACTAGGGGAATTTTGGATGAAATTATAAAACAAAATACCATGTCTGTTAACTGCTCCCACAGCTTAAAGAAACCGTAAGAAGTTCTGCCAGGGAAGCATAATAGAGAGCAAATGCTGTTTCCTAATCTTATTTTACATACATTCAAGTAACAGAACATGAGAAAGAGAAACACGAGTTTTCCCTACAATGGGTCCAAAAATCTAAGAGTCTGAAGGATTTATTTTTCTGTTCAAAAAATTAGCAAATATTTTGAAGCACAGAGTTTAGACAGTTGCTAAGACACTAACTTCCCTGACCTACTGAATTTCCAAATCTTGAATGTATTGAGTGTCAGAAAATGAAAAAAATACCATTGCCCCTCACATGGTATATGTAACAAATGCAGACAAAAATGCAAGTCCTATTAACCCTGGAGTAAAACTTACAGCTGCATACCAAAACCCTGACAAATTCTAGTTATTGTAGCTTTGGTAAAGTTTAGGTGAAAAAACAGGAACCCTCAGACTCAGAATTCCAGAGCAAAAAGTATGCATCATTTATTTTTGTACTCCAGAGTTGAGCAAAGCACCTTGCACATTGTAAGAGTTCAGTAAATATCTGTTTTACGAGATGAGCTGACTGATAAGCTGGCAAATTACATAGACTTTTAAAGAAGGAACATTCATGTTTTTGAAAATTATTTCTTAGGTAGCTAACATTTTTATTTTTATTTATTTTTAAATTTTTTGTAGCTAAAATTTTTAGACTTGGTCTTCTTATTCTCAGGGCCATTTGGGAAAAATGAACAGCTTTGTGTCAAAGTTCATTTGTTTATTGCCTAGCAAAAATTAGAATCCTTGCTCTGTGGTATCGCAACTGGTTGCTGTGGGGATGATTACAGATCAGAAACAAAAAGATTATATCCCTTTTCAAGAGCAAATGAGTACCAAGAACAGATGAAGTCTTAAAGAAACAAAGAGGTTCTTTTCATGCAAATATTTTTACCATACAACTGTAGACAGATAAATACGGAAGCTGGTAGTCTTTATGAAACTTATTGGCAGATTTTCAGCTTTGGTGAAAGATGGCTCCCTTTGCCCTCAGAGCAGGCTTTGAGACATGAATACTACAGATCATTTTCTTTACAGACACCGAGAGTCTAAGAAAAGTGAGTTCTGTGATCAGCATTCCTCTGTGGCTTTATTTCAGGCAGAAGAATGTCTTCCCCACCTGTGCACAGAATCACTGTCAGGAGTTTGATGTCCTGCACTGTCCTGGCAATATGTTGCCCAGGGAGGTCCACCAAGGAAACCAAAGGTGAATTCTCCACCTAGAAGGAGGACCATGCCCATAAAGTTGCTGTTTCTCTGTCTCCACAGGACCTCTGTTGCAGCACAGTACTAGTTAAGAGTTATAACCTGACGAAGGATCGTTATTCATGACTTGATAAATGATATCTATCTCAATATCATGTGACTATGCTTGGAAACTGGGAAATTCAAAGAGAAAACCAGGCTCCCTCCCTCCCTCCTTCCCTCCTTCCTTCCTCCCTCCCTCCCTCTTTCCTTTTTTCCTTCTTTTCTTTCCTTTCTCTCCCTTCCCTCCCTCCTTCCCTCCTTCCTTCCTTCTTCCCTCCCTCTTTCCTTTTTTTCTTTCCTTTCTCTCCCTTCCCTCCCTCCTTCCCTCCTTCCTTCCTCCCTCCCTCTTTCCTTTCTCTTTTTCTCCCCAACCCACCAACCAACCAAAACACCCTAAAACAAAAAAAATTTAAAAAAAAAACAAACCACCCAAAAAAAAAAAAAAAAAAAAAAAAAATAAAAAAACAATAAAAAAAAAATAAAAAAAAAAAAAAAAAAAAAAAAAAAAAAAAAAAAAAAAAAAAAAAAAAAAAAAAAAAAAAAATAAATACAAAAAA
>CAUYLG010074911.1:0-59266 GCA_963573385.1 Cacajao melanocephalus
CTGTCCCTTGCCATGTCTTCTATTGCAGTACCATCGGGGCCATGGTTCCTTGCCTTGCCTTACCATGATGCCTATGTTGCCTTACCTTCCCTTGCCTTACTGTGGTGCCCATCATGACTTTTATTGCCTTGTCCTGACTTATCATTCTGCCCATGGTGCTTTGCCTTGCCTTATCTTGCCTTGCTTTCCATTTTCATGGAGCCCATGGTGCCTTAACTTGCTTTTTCACTTAACTTGATTGTGGTGTTTCACCTTGCTTTATCATACGTTACCAAGTTGCCCAAGGTACCTCATGGTGTTGCCCTGTGTTGCCTTTCACTACCATGGTGCCCATCGTGCATTTACTTCATTGCCATGCCTTATCATGGTGCCCATGTTGTTTTGCCTGGTCTTGCCTGGCTATGCCTTGCATTACGATGGTGCCCATGTTGCCCATGGTGCCTTGCCTTTCCTTGACATTCATTGTTATTGGCCAATTGTGCCATGCTTTGTCTTGCCCTGCTTCCCATTGTGCCCATAGTGACTTGCCTTGCCTTTCCATTGTGCCCATGGTGCCCTGTCATGCCCTATACTATCATGGGGCCCTGTCGTGCCCTACATTACCATGGTGCCCATGGTGCATTAGCATGCCTTTCCCTGCCTTACCATCATACCCATGGCAACTTGACTTGCCTTACCTTTCATTGCCTTGCCTTGCATTGCCTTGCCTTCTGTTCCATTCCTTTGCCATTGTACCTATGGTTTATTGCCTTGCCTGGCCTTGCTTTGCCTTACCATGGTGCCTATGATGCTTTGGCTTGCCTTGCCTTGCCTTACCATGGTGCCCATGGTTCCTTGCATTGCCTTGTTTTGCTTTGCCTTGTCTTAACGTTGTGCCCATGGATAGCTGTCTTGCCTTGCCTTAACTTGCATTCCAATTCCATGTTGAGCTTGGTGCATGCCTTGCCATGCCTTTATCTTATATGGGTGCCTATGGTGCCTTGCCCTTTCATGCTTAACCAGGGGGCACATGGTACTTTTCCTTGGCTGCCCTTGCCCTAATATGGTGCCCATAGCCCCTTGAGTTGTATTGCCTTACCTTGTCTTGCTTTACCAATGTGCCCTTGGTGCCTTGCCATGCTTTGCCTTGCCTTATGATGGTGCCCTTGGTGCCTTGCCTTGCCTTGCGTGGCCTTTCCTTACCATAGTGTCAATGGTGCTTTGCCTTGCTTTACCATGCTGCCCATGTTGCCTTGGCTTGGCTTGCCTTGCCTTGCCTTCCCACTGTGCCCATGGTATCTTGCCTTACCTTTCACTGCCTTGCCATTGTGGCCATGGTGCCCTGCCTTGCCTTTCCTTGCCATATCTTGCCTTGCCATGGTGTCCATGGGGCATTAACATGCCTTATTTTGACTTTCCATGTTGCCAATTATGCCTTCCTTTGCATTGCCTTGATCTGCCTTAAAATGGTGCCCATGTTCCTTTGTTTTGACTTGCTTTACTGTGGTGCCCATGGTGCCTTGCTTTGTCTCACCTTTCCTTATTATGTTGCTCAGGGTGCCCTGCCTTGCTTTCCCTTCCCTTACCATGGTGCCTATTGTGCCATGACTTGCCTTGATTTGCCATAGCATGGTGCCTATGCTGCATTGCCTTACTATGATGCCCATAGTACCTTATCTTGCCATGCATTTCCATGGTAACCATGGTGCATTGCCTTGCCTTGTTTTGCCTTAGTATGGTGTCCATGGTCCTTTGTCTTTCCCTGAATTGCATTAACATGGTGCCCATGGTTTCATGCTTTCCTTGCCTTGCTTTGCCTTACAATTGTGTCCAGGGTTGCTTGCAATGCTTTGCCTTACCATGGTGCACATGTTGCCTTGCCTTGACATGCCTTGCCTTAACATGTTGCCCACAGACATTGCGTTACTTTACCTTCCCTACCATAGTTCCCATTGGGATGTGCCTTGTCTTGCTTTACCTTACAATGCAGCAAATGGTGTTTTGCATTGTCATGCTTTCCCTTCCATTACCATGGTACCTATGGTTCTTTGCCTTGTTTTGTCTTACCTTACCATGGGCCCCATGGTGGCTTTCCTCATTTTGACATGCCTTACCATGGTTCCCATGATGCCTTGCCTTTCCTTGCCTAAACATACGCCCATGGTTACTTGCCTTGACATACATTCACTTGCTTTATGATGGTGCCCATGCTCCCTTGCCTTGCTTTACCATAATGCCCATGGTGCCTTGCCTTGCCTTCCTATTGTGCCCATTGTGCCCTGTTGTGCCCTACTTTAACATGGTGCCCATGGTGCCTTACCTTTCCTTTCCCTGCCTTACCATGTTGCCTATGGTGAATTGTCTTGCCTTACCTTTCATTGCCTTGCTTTGCCTTGCCTTCCCTTGCCTTTGCCTTACCATTGTACCCATGGTTTCCTGCCTTGTCTTGCCTTACCATGTTGCCAATAGCACCTTGCCTTGCTTTGACTTACCATAATCATTATGGTGTCTTGGGTTGCCTTGCCTTGTCTTACCACAATGTCCATGGTGTCTTGCATTGCCTTGCCTTGTGTAGCCTTGCCTTATCATTGTGCCAATGGAGAACTGCCTTGCCTTGCTTTAATTTACCTTCCACTTCCGTGTTTCCCATGGTGCATGCCTTGCCATGCCTTGCCTTACCTTGGTGCCCATGGTGCCTTGCCTTTTCTTGCATTACCAGGGGGCACATGGTGCTTTTCGATGGTTTGGCTTGTGCTATCATGCTGCCCACAGCACCTTGCCTTGCTTTGCCTTGCCTTGTCTTGCTTTATCAATTTGCCCATGGTGACTAGCCAGGCCTTGCCTTGCCTTATGATGGTGCCCATGGTGCCTGGCCTTGCGTTGCATGGACTTGCCTTACCATGGTGTCCATAGTGACTTGCCTTGCCTTACCATGCTGCCCATGGTGTCTTGGCTTGCCTTGTATTACCTTCCCACAGTGCCCATGATGTCTTGCCTTGCCTTCCCTTGCCTTACCATGGTGGCCATGGTACCTTGCCTGGCCTTGACTTGTCTTGCCTTGCTATGGTGTCCAGGGTGCATTCACATGCCTTGCTTTGCCTTTCCAAGTTACCAATTATATCTTTTCTTGCCTTGCTTTGCCTTAACTTGGTGCCCATGGTCCTTTGTCTTGACTTGCATTAACATCATGCCCATGGTGCCTTGTGTTGCATTGCCTTACCCTGTTGTCCATGGTGCCCTGCCTTGCCTTGCCTTACCTTGTTGCATATTTTGCATTGCCTTCCCTTACAATCGTACCCATGGTGCCTTTTTTTGCCTTGCCTTGCCTTATCATGATGCTCATGTTGTCTTGCCTTGCCTTGAATTGCTGTGCCTTGCTTTACAATTGTGCCCAAGCTGCCCATGGTGCCTTGCCTTCCCTTGCCATGACTTACTATTGTGCCAATGGTGCCTTGTTTTGTTATGCAGTGCCTTAACTTGGTTCCCATGATGCCTTGCCTTGCCTTCCCATTGTGCCCATGGTGCCCTGTCATGCAATCCATTACCATGGTGTCCATGATGCTGTACCTTTCCTTTCTCTGCCTTCCATGGTGCCCATGGCGAATTGACTTGCCTTACCATTCATTGCCTTGCCTTACCTTGCCTTCTCTTTTTTTGCCTTGCCTTACCATTGTACCCATGGTTCCTTGCCTTGTCTTGCCTTACCATGGTGCCTATTGTGCCTTGCCTTGCTTTGCCTTACCATAGTGACTATGGTGCCTTGGCTTGCCTTACCGTAGTCCTCATGGTGCCTTGCATTGCCTTGCCTTGTGTTGCCTTGACTTAACTTTGTGCCCTTGGAGAGCTGCTTTGCCTTACTTTAACTTGCTTTCCACTTCCATGGTGCCCAAGGTGAAAGCCTTGCCATGCCTTGCCTTACTCAGGTGCCCATAGTGCCTTGCCTTATCTTGCCTTACCAGGGGGCACAGGATGTCTTTCCATGGCATTCCATGCCCTACCTTGATACCCATGGCACCATGCCTTGCATTGACTTGTCTTGTCTTGCTTTACCAATGTGCCCATGGTGCCTTGCCACAACTTGACTTGCCCTATGATGGTGCCCCTGGCCCCTTGCATTGTCTTGGATGGACATGTCTTACCATGGTGTCCATGGTACTTTGCCTTGCTTTACCATGTTGTCCATGGTGCCTTGGCTTTCCTTGACTTGCCTTCCCACAGTGCCCATGGTCTCTTGCCTTGCCTTCCCTTGTCTTACCATGGTGGCCATGGTGGTCTGCCTTGCCTTTCCTTGCATCATCATACCTTGTCATGGTGTCCATGGTGCATTCACATGCCTTTCTTTGCCTTTCCATGTTGCCAATTGTGCCTTGCTTACCTTGCTCTGCCATAAGTTGGTGCTAATGTTCCTTTGTCTTCATCGTGTTACTATGGTGCTCATGGTGACTTGCTTTGCCTTTCCTTTCCTTACCACGTTGTCCATGGTGCATTACCTTGCCTTGCTTTTCCATGGTGCCCATGCTGCCTTGCCTTGCCTTACCATGGTGCCCACAGTGCCTTTCTTTTCCTTGCCTTGCCATTCCATTGTGCCTATGATGCCTTTCCTATCCTTGTCTTGCCTTACCATGGTGCCCATTATTTCTCACTTACATTGTCTTGCCTTAGCATGCCACCCTTATTGCCTTGACTTGCCTTCCCTAAGCTTGACTTACCAGGGAGACCATGGTGCCTTGTCATGCTTTGCATTGCCTTACTGTGGTCATTTTGTTGCCTTGCATTTCTTTGCTTTGCCTTGCCTTCCTTTCCATGGTGCCCACAGTGCCTTTTTCTGACTTTCCTTTCCTTACCATAGTGCCCATGGTGCCTCATTTTGCCTTGTCTTACCATGGAGCCCATGGCACCTTACCATGCCTGGCCTTGCCTCTCCATTGTGCCCATGGTGCCTTCCCATTTTATGTCTTGCTCTGCCTTACAATGGTGCCCATGGTACCTTGCCTTACCTTACCTTGCATTACCATGGTGCCCATATTGCCTTTCCTTGCCTTGCCATGTTTGCCTTACCATGGTGCCCATGGTTTCTTTCTTTGCCTTTTCTTATCATGGTGCACATTTTGAGTTTTCGTGCCTTGTGTGCTTTCTTACTATGGTGCCTTACTTTGCCTTTCCTTACCATGATGCTCATGGTGCCTTGCCCAGAATGGCCTTGCATTACCATAATGCCTATGGTGTCTTGCATTGTCTTCCCTTGCCTTGCCTTACCATGGTACTCATGGTGCCTTGCCTTGCCTTCTGTTACCTTACTATGGTACCTATGGTGCCTTGACTTGCCTTGCAATGCAACACCTTGTTGCCTATCATATGTTGAATTACTACTGTGTCCATAGTGCCTTGCCTTGCTATGCCTTACCATGGTGCCTATGATGATTTGCCTTGTGTTGTCTTATTATGGTGCCCATGGTGGCTTGTCTTGCCTTGACTTGCATTATGATGGTGCCCATGGTGCCATGCTTGACTTGCCTTGCCTTGCCTTGCTTTGCCATGGTGTCCAGGGTTCCTTGCATTGCTTTGCCTTACCATGGTGCACTTGTTGCCTTGCCTTGCCATGTCTTGACTTAAACATGTTGCCCATGGTATCTTGCTTTGCCTTGTCTTACCATGTTACACATGGTGCTTTGCCTTGCCTTACCATGGTGCCCATGTTGCTTTGCCAGGTCTTGCCTAGCCATGCCAAGTTGTCTGCAATGCCTTTCCTTTCCTTACCTTGCCATACCATGTTGTCCACAATGAATCGGCTTGCATTGCCTTGCTCTAACATGGTGCCCTTATTGCCTTTCCTTGCCTTGCCTAGTCTTGACTTACCTGGGTGCCCATGGTTTTTTGGCATCCCTTGCCTTGTCTTACCATGGTGACTTTGTCAACTTTCCTTTCCTTGCTTTGACTTGCCTTCCTTTACATGGTTCCCACAGTGCCTTTTCCTGACTTTCTTTGCCTTAACATGGTGCCCATGGTGACTTGCATTGCCTCACCTTACCGTGGTGCCCATGACATCGTACCATGTCTTGCCTTGTCTCTCCATTGTGTTCATGGTTCCCTCCTTTACCGTGTCTTACCTTGACTTACAATGGTGCCTACGGTGCATTGCGTTGCCTTACATTATCATGGTGCCCTGGTGCCTTGCATTGCCTTGCCTTGTTTCACTATGGTGCCCTTGGTTCCTTGCCTTGACTTGCCTTGCCTTACCTTACCTCACCTTACCATGTTACCCATGATGCCTTGACTTGCCTTGCCTTACCATGGTGCCTATGATGCCTTACCTTCCCTTGCCTTACTATGGTGCCTATGGTGACTTTTATTGATTTGCCCTGCCTTACCATGCTCCACATGGTGCCTTGCCTTGCTGTGACTTGCCTTACCATGGTGCCCATTGTGTCTTTCCTTGCCTTGCCATCTTTATCTTTCTCTGATACCCATTGTTCCTTGCCTTCCCTTATCATGGCACCTATTGTGAGTTTCCTTGCCTTGCTGTGATTTCCTTACCATGGTGCCCAATGTGCCTTGCCTTGCCTTACAATGATGTTCGTGGTGTCTTGCCATGCCTGGCCTTGCCTTATCATGAAGCCTATGGTGGCTTGGAATTCCTTGCCTTTCCTTGCCTTCCCATAGTGCCCATGGTACTTTGCCTTGCCTTCCCTTGCCTTACCATGGTGCCCATGGTGCCTTGACTTGACTTGCTTTACCTTGCCATACTGTGGTGCCTATGATGCATTGCCTTACTATGATGCCCTTGGTGCCTTGCATGGCCATGCCTTTCCATGATACCCATGGTGCCTTGTCTTGCTTTGTTTTGCCTTACTATGGTGCCCATGGTGCTTTGTGTTGCCTTGACTTGCTTTAACATGGTGCCCCTGGTGTCATGCTTGCCTTGCCTTACCATTGTGCCCAGGGAACCTTGCGTTGCTTTGCCTTACCATGGTGCACATTTTGCCTTGCTTTTTCATGCCTTGCCTTAACATGTTGCCTTTGGTGCATTGCATTGCATTACCTTCCCCTACCATATTACCCATTGGAACGTGTCTTACCATGCTTTACCTTACCATGCCAGCCATGGTGCCTTGCCTGTCCATGCCTTCTCTTGCACTTCCATGGTGGTTTGCCTTGCTTTGCCTTGCCTTTCCATGAGTCTCATGGTGGCTTGCCTTGTCTTGACTTGTCTTACCGTGGTGTCCATGATGCCTTGCCTTTCATTACTTAAACATAAGCCCATGATGACTTGCCTTTACTTATATTCACTTGCTTTACTATGGTGTTGTTGCTCCCTTGCCTTGCCTTACCATGGTTCCCATAGTGCTTTGTCTTGGGTTACCTTACCTTTCAATGGAGCCCATGGTGCCTTGTCTTTCATTGCATTGCCATACCATGGTGTCCGTGGTGGCTTGTCTCTCCTTCACTTTCCTTAGCTTGGTTCCCATTTTGCCTTGCCTTGCCTTAATTTCCCTTGCCTTTCCAAGGTTCTCCTGGTGCCTTGCCTTGCCTTGCCTTATCATGCCATAGTTTCATGGTTCATTTACTTACCTTGCGTTGCCTTGCTGTCAATCCCATACTTCCCATGGTGAATTGCATTGCCTTGCTTTTCTTTGCATTACCCTGTGATTATGCTGTTTTTCCTTGCCTTGCCATGCATTATCAGGTTGCCCATAGTGGCTTGTGTTGCATGGCATTGCTTTTCCTTACCATGGTGCCCATGGTGACTTTACTTGCCATGCTTTATAATTTCATGATGCATATGTTGTCTTCCCTTGCCTTGCCTTATGTGTCTTGCCTTATGATGCTGTCCATAGTTCCCATGGTACCTTGCCTTTCTTTCCCAGGATTTACTATTGTGATGATGGTGTCTTGCTTTGTGCCTTGCCTTACCATGGTCCCCATGGTACTTTGTCTTGCCTTGACTTGCATTAAAGTGGTGCCCATGGTGTCTTGCTTGCCATGCCTTGCCTTGCTTTGCCTTACCGTGGGGCCCAGCATGCCTTGCATTGCTTTGCCTTAACATGGCACACAGTTTGCTACAACTTACCATGCCTTGCCTTAACATGTTACCCACGGTGCATTGCGTTGCATTAGCTTCTCCTACCATAATGCCTAATGGGACGTGACTTGCATTGCTTTACCTTACTATGCTGCCCATGGTGTTTTGCCTTGCCATACCTTATCTTGAATTTCCATCGTACATACGGTGCTTTGCCTTGCTTTGCCTTGCCTTGCCATGGGTCCTATGGTGGCTTCTCTGGCCCTGATTTGCCTTGCCATGGTGCCCATGATGCCTTGCTTTGCCTAATCATATGCCTATGGTGACTTGCCTTGCCTTGCATTCCTATGCTTTACCAAGGTGCCTAGGCTCCCTTGCCTTACATTACGATGGTGCCCACTTTGCCTAGGCTTGCCTTACCTTGCCTAACAATGGTGCCCATGGTGCCTTGCCTTGCCTTGCATTGAAATACAATGCTGTCATTGGTGTTTTGCCTCACCTTTAATTGCCTTAGCCTGGTTCCCATTGTGCTTTGCCATTCCTTACTTTCCCTTTCCTTACCAAGGTTCCCATGGTGCCGTGCCTTTCCATACCATGGTTCCCATGGTTCATTTCCTTGCTTTGCATTTCCTTGCTTTCCGAAGTTGCCCATGGTGAATTGTGTTGCCTTACCTTGCTTTGCATTACCATAGTGATCATGGTGTTTTTCCTTGCCTTGCCATGTGTTGCCAGTTGCCCACGGTCCCTTGTGTTGCCTTGCTTGCATTTTCTTTCCATGGTGCCCATTGTGCCTTTACTTGCCTTGCCTTGCCTTATCATGGTGCCCATGTTGTCTTACCTTGCCTTGACTTGCTGTGCCTTGCAAGGAAAGGCAAGGCACAATGGGCACCATCCTAAGGCAAGGCAAGGCATGGGAAGGGACGATGGGAACATTGGTAAAGCAAGACAAGTCAGGGCAATGCAAGGTAATGTGCAATGAGCATCATGGTACGACAAGGCAAGGCACAGCAAGACATCATGTGCCACCTGGTAATGCAAGGAAAGACAAGTCTCCATGGCCTCCCAAATAAGGCATGGCAAGTCAAGTCATGGCCCGTGGGCAACAATGAAAAGCACCATGAGCACCACGGTAAGGGAATGGAAGGGAAGGCAACATAGGCCCAATGGTACAACAAGGCAAGGAAAGCCAAAGCACCATAGGCACCATGGTAAGGAAAAACATGCCAAGGCACTATATGCACCGTGGTAAGGCAAGGCAAGGCAAGAAACCATGGGTACAGTGGTAAGGCAAGGCAAAGCAAGGGAAGGCAAGAAAAGGCAAGGCAAAGAAAGTCAACATGGGCACAATGTTAAGGTAGAGAAAGGCACCATATGCACCATGGTAGGGTGGGGCAGGACAGGGCACCATGAGCACAATGGGTAGGCAAGGGAAGGCAAGGAACCATGGGAAACATGGTAAGGCAAGGCAAGACAAAGCAAGGCATCATTGGCATCATGGTATGGAAAGGCAAGGCAAGACAACACACGGCACCATGGCAATATGGTAACGCATGGCATGGCAAGGCAAAACATCATAATCTTGGAGGTAATGCAAACCAAGCCAAAGCACTGCAATTCACCATAGGAAAGATTGGAAAGCAAGGCAAAGCAAGGCAAAGGAATGAACCATGGGAAAAATGGAAAGACAAGGCAAGGAAAGGCAAGACACCATGGGAACCTTGGTACAGCAAGGGAAAGTAAGACAAGGCAAGGCACAATGGGTACCAGACTAAGACAAGTAAATTATAATCAAGCCACCATGGGCACCATCGTATGGCAATGCAATGTAAGGCAAGGCAACAAGGGCATCACTGTAAGGCAATGTAAGGCAAGCCTAGGAACTATGGGCAGCATGGTAAGGTAACTCAAGGGAACATGGACACAATGGTAATGCAAGGGAATGCAGGGCACGGCAAGTCACTATGGGAGTATCATTAGGTAAGGCAAGGCAGGGCATCATGGACACTATTGTAAGGCAAGTCAAGGGGAGGCAAGCCACCATGGGCCCCATGGTAAGGCAAAGTAAGAAAAGGAAAGACATCATAGGCACCATGATATGGCAAGGCAAGGCGCTATTGGCACCATGGTAAGGCGAGACAAGACAAGGGAAGGCACCATGGGCTACATGGTAAGTGAAGGAAAGTCAGGAAAAGGCACTATGTTCACCATGTAAAGGAAGACAAGGTAAAGCAAGGAAAGGCAAGGCAAAAAAGTCAGCATGGTAAAGCAAGGCAAGGAATGTCAAAGCACCATGGGCATCTTGGTAATTGAAGAGTAGTCAAGGTAAATCAAGGCAGGCAATAAGGGCACCAAGGTAAGACAAGGCAATGCAAGTCAAGGCATTATGAATACTATGGTAAGGCAAGGCAAGGGTGGAAAGGCATCGTAGG
Source organism: Cacajao melanocephalus (assembly GCA_963573385.1). Lineage (NCBI taxonomy): Eukaryota > Metazoa > Chordata > Mammalia > Primates > Pitheciidae > Cacajao > Cacajao melanocephalus. Next base: position 10,429 of record CAUYLG010074911.1, read on the forward strand.
CACCATGGTATGGCAAAGCAAGGCAAGGCAAGGTGCCATTGGCACCATGGTTAAGGCAAGGTAAGGCAAGTCACCATGGGCTACATGGTAAGGCAAACCAAGGCAAGGTACCATGGGCAATGTGGTAAGGAAAGGCATGGCAAAGCACCATGGGCACCATGGTAACACAAGGCAAGACAAATCACCATGGGCACCATGTTAAGGCAAGGCAAGGCACAGCTGACAACATGGAAAGGCAAAGCAAGTCATGTGAATGCATCAAGGGCACCATGGCAAGGCAAGAAAAGGCAAAGCAAGGCAAGGCAATGCACCATGGGAGCTGTGGGAAGGCAAGGCATGGTAAGGCACCATGGACACCATGGTAAGTCAAGGGAAGGCAAGATAAGACACCATGGGCAGTGTGGGAAGTCAAGGCAAAATAAGCCAAGGCACTATGGGCAGCATAGTAAGGCAAGGCAAGGCACTACGAACACCATAGTAAGGCAAAGCAATGCCAGGCAAGGCAAGGCACCATAGGCACCATAAAGGCAAGACAAGGCATGGAAAGACAGCATGGGGACATTGGTAAAGCAAGACAAGGCAAGGCGAAGCAAGGCAAGGTGACATGGCACCATGGTAGGGAGAGGCAAGCCTAGAAAGGCACCATGTGTCCCCTGGTAAGGCAAAAAATACCAAAGTACCATGGACACCCAGGTAAGAGAATGCACAACAAGGTGTGCTCCATGGGCAACATGGAAATGGTCAAGGAAAGGAACCATGGGTACAATGGTAAGTCAAGGCAAGGCAAGAGAAGGCAAGGCAATGAAAGGCAAGGCAAGGTAAGTCGCCATGGGCAACATGTTAAGGAAGGGAATGGCAAGGTAAGGCACCATGGGCACCATGGTAAGGTAGGGCATGAAAGGGTATCATGGGCACAATGGGAAGGCAAGGTAAGACATGGACCCATGGGCACAATGGTACGGCAAGGCAAGACAAGGCACCATGGGCAACCTGGTAAGTCAAGACAAGGCAGGTTATGTAAAGGCAAGGCAATAAGGGCATCATCATAAGTAAGGCAATGGAAGTTGAGGCATTATGGGCACCATGATAAGGCAAGGCAAGGAATGAAAGGTTACTGTAGACGCCACCGTATAGCAAGGCAAGTCAAGGCAAGGTGCCATGGGTGCAATGGTAAGGCAGGGAAAGGAAAGGCACCAGATGCAAAATGGTAAGGCAAGGCAAGGAAAGACACCATGGACAACATCATAAAACAAGGCAAGGCAAGGCAAGGCACTGCACCATGGTCACCATGGTAAAGCAAGGAATACAAAGGACCATGAGCATGATGTTAAGGCAGAGCAAGTCATGGCATGGTAAGGCTCAATTGGCAATATAGAAAGGCAAAGCAAGGCATGTGAATACACCATGGACACCATGACAAGAAGAAACAAGGCAAGGAAAGGCAAGGCACTTCACCATGGTAAGGCAAGGGAAGGAAAGAAAAGACACCATTGGCACTGTGGGAAGGCAATGCATGGCAAGACATGGCACCGTGGGAAGCATGGTAAGACAAGGCAAGCCACTATGGACTCCATGGTAAAGCAAGTCAATGAAAGGCAAGGAAAGGCACCATGGGCACCATCATAACTCAACGAAAGGTGTGACAATGTACTATTGGCATATTGGTAAAGCAAGACAAGGCAAGGCAATGCAAAGCAAGGGGAAACAAGGTAGATCAAGGTAGATCAAGGCAAGCTAAGGAAAGTCACCATGTGCCCTCTGGTAAGGCAAGAAAAGGCAAGGCACCATGGGCACCAAGGTAAGGCAAGGCACGACAAGGCATGCACCATGGGCAACACTGAAGTGTATGGCAAGTTAAGGCAAGGCAAAGCAGCTTTCCATGGCCATGACATAAAGGCAAGGCAATGCAAGGCAAGGCAATGCAAAGAACCATGGTAAGGCAAGGCAAGGCAAGGAACCATAGGCACCATGGTAAGGCAAAGGAAGACAAGGCACTATAGGCACTGTGGTAAAGCAAGGCAAGGCAACAAACCATGGATACAATGGTAAGGTAATGCAAGGCAAGGGAAGGTAAGGCACGCAAGGAAAGACAATGAAAGGAAAGGAAGGGCAAGCCTCCATGGGCACCATGGTAAAGCAGAGAAAGGCGAGGTAAGGCACCACGGGCACCATATTAAGGTAGTGCACAACAGTGTACCATGATCACAATGGGAAGGCAAGGGAATGCAAGGCACTCTCTTCACAAGGGGAAGGCAAGGCAAGGCAAGGCAAGTCACCATGGGCACAATGGTAAGGTAAGGCAAGACAAAGCAAGGCACCACTGGCACAACAGTAATGAATGGCAAGGAAAGGCAAGGCACCATGGGCAGCATGGGTACCATCATAAGGAAAGGCAAAGCAATACAAGGTAAGGCAAGACAACATGGGACCATGATAAGGGAAGGAAAGGCAAGGAAATGCGCCATGGGCACCATGGAAAGGAAAGGCAATGCAAGGCAACACAAGGCACCATGGGTAACATGGAAATGCATGGCAAGGCAAGGCAAAACACCACAATCAATGCAGTGTTGCAAAGCAAGGCAAGGCAATGCAGTTCGTCATGGTAACCATGGGAAAGCAAAGCACCTCACGGCAAAGAAATGAACAATGGGAACCATGGTATGGAAAGGCAAGTCAAATCAAGGCACCATGGTAATGTTGGTAAGGCAAGGGAAAGTAAGGCAAGGCAAGGCACAATGGGAACCAGGCTACTGAAAGTGAAAGAGATCCAAGCCACCATGGACACCATAGTATGACAATGCAAGGCAAAGAAGGCAAAATGGGCATCATTGTAAGGCACTGTAAGTCAAGCCTAGGCAAAATGGGCACCATGGTAAGGCAAGGCAAGGGAGAATTTGCAAAAGGGTAAAGCAAGTGAATGCAAGGCAAAGCAAGTCACATGGACTTATGGATAGGCAAGGCAAGCCATCATGGGCAGCATGGTAAGGCAGGGCAAAGCAAGGCAAGGCATCATGGATACCATGGTAATGCAAGAGAAGTCACGGCAATGCAAGTCACTATGGGCAGCATTGTAAGGTAAGCAAGGAAAGGCACATCCCAATGTGCACTATTTTAGGGGAAGGTAAGGCAATGCAATGCAGCATGGGCAAAATATTAAGGCAAGGCATGACAAGGCAAGGCAACATGTTTACCATGGTAAAGCATATCAATGCAAGACACACTTGTAAGGCAAAGCAAGAAAAGTAAAGGCAAGTCTGGCAACATGGTCACCATGTTAATCAAGTCACAGCAAGACAAAGCACTATGGGCACGATAGTAAGGGAAAACAATGCAAGGCAAGGCACCATGGTTATCATGGCAAGGTATAGCAAGGCAAGTTACTATGGGCATCATAGTAAGGCAATGCATTATAGGTACCATGGTATGGCAAGGCAAGGCAAGGCAAAGCAAGGCAGCATAGGCACCATGATAAGGCAAGGGAAGGCAAGGCACATTGGGCACCAGGGTAAGGAAAGCATGGAAAGGCAAGGAATCTTACAATGGGCACCATGATAAGGAAAGTCAAGGCAAGGAACCATGGGCACCATGGTAAGGCAAACATGGCAAAAAACGTCACAATGGGTACAATGGTGAGGCAAATATGGCAAAGGAAGACACCATATTTACCATGGTAAGGAAAAGCAATGCCAGGCACGGCAAGGGAATGCAAAGTAAGGTAAGACAAATCAAGGCATCATTGGCAAAATGGTAAGGCAAGGCAAAGGAAGTAAGGCCCTGCAAAGCAAAGCAAGGGAATTTACTATGCATACCATAGGAAGGGAAGGCAAGGAAATTTAAAGCACAATGGGTTTTCTGGTAATGGAAAGCAAAGCAAGGTAACGTGAGACAAGGCACCATGGGCAGTCTGGTAAGGGCAAGGCAAGGAACTAAAATGCACCATGGTAAGGCAAGGGAAGGTAAGCCAACGTTGGCACCATGGTAAAGCAAGCCAGAATGGGCAACATGTTAAAAAGAGGCAAGGCAAGGCACAGCAAGGCAAATAGCCATAGGCACAATTGTAAATCAAGGAAAGGTAAGGCAAGGTACCATTTGCACAATGGTAATGTAAGGCAAGGCAAGGCACCATGGGCATCAAGGTTAGGCAAGTCAAGACATGGCAAGGGATGGCACCATGGGCACAATGGACCAGCAAAGCAAGGCATGGTAAGGTACCATGGCACCATGGTAAGGCAAGACAACACAAGGCACAATGAGCACCACAGTAAGGCACGGCAAGGCAAGGAACCATGGGTACAATGGTAAGGCAGGGTAAGGCAATAGAAGGCAAGACAAGGCAAAGCAAGGCAATTAAATGTAAGGCCAGGAAAGCCACCATAGGCACCATGGTAAGGCAGGGAATGTCAAGGTAAGGGACCATGGGCACCATGTTAATGTAAGTTACAACAGGGCACCATGGGCACAATGGGATAAAAAGGCAATTCAAGAAACCATGGGCACCATGGTAAGGCAAGGCAAGACAAACAAGCACAATTGGTACAATAGTAAGGCATGACAACAAAAGGCAAGGCACCATGGGCAGCATGGGAATGATCATAAGGCAAGGCTAAGCAAGGCAAGAAAAGGCAAGACAACATGGGCAACGTGATAATACAAGGCAAGGCAAGTAAAGGTACCATGGGCACCATGGTAATGAAAGGCAGCACAAGACAACACAAAGCATCATGGGCAACATGGTAATGTAGGTTATAACAGAGCACCATGGGCACAATGGGAAAGAAAGGCAATTCAAGAAACCATGGGCACAATGATAAGGCAAGGCAAGACAAACAAGGCACAATTGGCACAATAGTAAGGCATGGCAACAAAAGGCAAGGCACCATGGGCAGCATGAGAACCATTACAAGACAAAGCTAAGCAAGACAAGAAAAGGCAAGACAACATGGATGACATGATAATGCAAGGCAAGGCAAGTAAAGGCACCATGGGCACCATGGTAAGGAAAGGCAACACAAGGCAACACCAAGCACCATGGATGACATGGTAAGGGAAGACAAGGCAAGACTATGCACCATGGGCACCATGGTAATGAAAGTCAGTACAAAGGACCATGGGCAGCATGGTAAGGCAAGGCAATGCAGGGCTGCATGGGCAACATGGTAAAGAATGTCAAGGCAAGGAAAAGGACCACAGACACTCTGGTAAGGAAAAGAAAATCAAGGCACTATAGGCACTGTGGTAAGGTAAGGCAAGGCAAGGAACCTTTGGTACAATGGTAAGGAAAAGCAAGGCAAGAGAAGGCAAAGCAAGACAAGGCAATGAAAGGTAAGACAAGGCAAGTCACCAGGGCACCATGGTTAGCAGGAAAAAGCAAGGTAATTCATTATGGGCACCATGGTAAGGTAGTACTCAACAGGCACTATTGACACAATAGGCAGGCAGGGCAAGGGAAGACACCATGGGAACCATGTTAAGGCAAGACAAGACAAAACAAGGCACCTCTGGCACAATATTAAGGCATGACAAGGAAAGGCAAGGCACCATGGGCAGCTTGGGCAACATCGTAAGGTAAGGTACAGCAAGGCATGGCAAGGCAGGACAACATGGGCACCATGATAAGGCAAGGCAAGCAAAGGCACCATGGGCACCATGGTAATAAAAGACCATGCAAGGCAACACAATGCACCATCAGCAACAAGATAACGCATGACAAGGCAAGGCAAAACACCATAATCACCATGGCAATGAAAAGCTAGGCAAGGAAACACAATTCACCATGGGAACCCTGGGAAAGCAAAACAACGCAAGACAAGGAAATGGACCATGGGAACCATTTTATAGCAAGGCAAGGCAAGGCACCATGGGAAACTTGGTAAGTTAAGGGAAAGTAAGGCGAGGCAAGACACAATGGAATCCATGCTAAGGCAACACAAGGCAAGGCAAAGCACCATGGACACCATTGTAAGGCAATGTAAGGCAAGCCTAGGCACTGGGGGCACCATGGTAAGGCAAGGCATGGTAGCATGGGCATCATGGTAAAGCAAAGGAATGTAAAGCTAGGCAAGTCACCATGGGTGTATGGTAAGGCAAGTCAAGGCAAGGCATCATAGGCACCATTATAAGGCAAGCCAAGGTGAGGAAAGCCACCAGGGGTCACAAGGTTAGGCAAGGCATAGCAAGGCAGAGAACCATGAGTACCATGGTAATTCAATGGAAAGCATTGTGAGAAAAGGCATCATGGGCAGCATGGTAAGTTAAAGAAAGGCAAGGCCTGTCCTAATGGGCACTATTTTAGGGGAAGGTAAGGTGATATCATGCACCATGGGCAACATGTTAAGGCCAGGCATGGCAAGGCAAGGCAACATGAGCACCATGGTAAGGCATGGCAACGCAAGGCACCCTGGGCATCATGGTAGGGCAAAGCAAAGCAAGGCAAGGCAAGCATGGCTCCATGGGCAATATGTTATTGCAAGTCAAGGAAAGGGAAAGCACAATGGGCACTATAGCAAGGCAAAACAAGGCAAGTCATGGCACCATGGGTTCCATGCTAAGGCATCGCAAGGCAAGGCACTAAGGGCAGCACACTAAGGCAATGGATCCTAGGCACCATGACATGGCAGGTCAAGTCAGGTCAAGGCACCATTGGCACCATGGTAAGGCAAGTGAAGGCAAGTCAAGGCACTATGGTAGAATGGTAAGGTAGGGCAAGGCAATAAAAGATGCCATGGGCACCACGGTAAGGCAAGGGAATGTAAGGTAACACAGCAACCATGGTAAGGCAAGGCAGGGCAAGACACCATGGGCAATATGGTAAGGTGAAGCTAGGCAAGGCAAGGCAAGGAACCAGTGGCACCATGGTATAACAAGGCATATCAAGAAGGCAAGGAGCCATGTGCATCATGGTAGAGTAAGACAGGGCAAGGTACCATGTGCAGCATGGTAAGGCAAGGCAAGACATGGCTAGGGAAGTCACCACAGGCACAATGGAGAGGCAGGGCAAGGCAGGGTATGATGCCATGGGCACCACGGTAAGGCAAGGTAATGAAAGACACCATGGGCACCACGGTAAGGCAAGAAGTGTCAGGAAAAGGCACTGTGGGAATCATGTAAAGGAAGGCAAGGCAAAGCAAGGAAAGGCAAGGCAACTAAGTCACCATGGTAAGGCAAGGCATGTCAAAGCACATTGTGCACCCTGGTAAGTCAAGACAAGGCAAGGCAAGTAAAGGCAAGGCACTATGGTAAAGCAAGGAAAGGAAAGGAAAGGCATTGGATACACTATAGTATGGCCAGGGAAGGCAAGGCACAATGGGCACCATGGTAAAGCAAGCAAGGAAAGGCATCATGGGCAACATGGTACAGCAAAGCAAGGAAAGGGCGGGCAACCATATGAAACATGGTAAGGCAAGCCAAGGCAAGGCATCATGTACAACATAGAAAGGAAAGGCTAGGCAAGGCAAGGGACCGTGGCCACCATGGTAAGACAAGGGAAGGTATGGCAAGACACTATGGGTACTGTGGGAAGCCAGGGCAAGGCAAGTCTAGGCACCAAGGGCAGCTTGGTAAGGGAAGGCTAGACACTATGGTTACCATGGTAAGGCAAGGCCATCCAAGACAAGGGAAGTGACCATGGGCACCATCATGCAAGGTGTGGCAAGGCAAAATGGGCACATTGGTAAAGCAAAACAAGGCAAGGTAATGCATGGAAAGGTACCACAGGTACCATGGTAGGGCAAGGCAATCCATGGAAGGTAACCATGTGTCCCCTGATAAGACATGGAATGGCAAGACACCATGGAAAACATGGTAATGAAAAGAAAATTAAGGCAAGGCAATGCATAATGGGAACCAGGCTAAAGCAAGTGAAGGAGAGGCAAGCCGCCTTGGGCACCATGGGTTGACAACGCAATGCAAGGCAACGAACCATGAGCACCATTGTAAGTCAATGTATGGTGAGCCTAGGCACTACGGGAACCATGGTAAGGCAAGGCACAGAATCATGTGAACCATGGTAAAGCAAGAAAATGCAAGGCAAGGCATAGGTGTATGGTTAGGCAAGGCAAGGCAACACATCATGGGCACCATGGTAAGGCAAGTAAAGGCAAGGTAAGCCACCGTGGGCCCCATGGTAAGGCAAGGCAAAGTGAAGCAAAGCACCTTGGATACCGTGGTAATGCAAGGGAAGGAATAGCAAGGCAAGGTACCTTGGACAGCATGGTAAGGTAAATCAGTGTAAGGCAAGTATCAATGGGCCCTATGGTAGGGGAAGGTAAGGCAATGTAATGCACAATGGGCAAGATGTTATGGCAAGACATGGCAAGGGAAGTCAACCTGGGCAGCACTGAGAAGCAAAGCAAGACAAGCCAAGACACCATAAGCACCATGATAAGGCAAAGCATGGCAAGCCACCATGGGAAGGAAAGGCAAGTCAAGGAGTCATGTGTACAATGGTAAGGGATGGCAAGAGAAGGTAAGGCAAGGCAAGACAAGGCAATGAAAAGTGAGGAAAGGCAAGTGGCCATGGGTATCATGGTAAGGCAGGGAAAGTCAAGGAAATGCAACATGGGCATGACAGGGCATCATGGGCACAATATAAGGCAAGGCAAGGCAAGGCAACATGGGCACTATGGTAAGCCAAGGTAACACAAAGCAAGGCAACATTGGCACAATAGTAAGGCATGGCAAGGAAAGACAGGGCACCGTGGACAGCATGGGAACCATCGTAGGGTAAGGCACAGCAAGGCAAGGCAAAGCAAGACAACAGGGGCAACATGATAAGGCAAGGCAAGGCAAGTAAAGGCACTTTTGGCACCCTGGTAAGGAAAGACAATGCAAGGCAACACAAGGCACCAAGGCAACATGGTAATGCTTGGCAAGACAAGGCAAAACACCGTTATCAATGAGGTAATACAAAGCAAGGCAATACAATGCAATTCGCCATGGGAACCATGGGAAAGCAAAGCAATGCATGGCTAGGGAATGAACGATGGGAACTATGGTATGGCAAGGCCAGGCAAAGCAAGTCAAGGCACAATGGGCACCATAAGAAGGCAACACTAGGCATGGCAAGTCACCATGTGCACATTGGTAAAGAAAAACAACTCAAGGCAATGCAAAGTAAGATGCCATGGGCACCATGGTATGATAATTATAGCCATGGAAAGGCATCAGGGACTTCCTGGTAAGGCAAGGCAAGACAAGGCACCATTGGCACCCAGGTAAGGAAAGGCAAGGCAATGCATGCACCATGGGCAACACGGAAGTTGAAGGCAAATTAAGGCAAGGAAAGGCAGTTTTCTATTTGACACAATGTAAAGGCAAGGTAATGCAAGGCAAGGCAATACAAGTCACCATTGGGCACCATGGTAAGACAAGGCAAAGCAAGCCAAGGAACCTTGGTAAGGCAAAGCAAGGCAAGGCATTATAGGCACCGTGTTAAGGGAAAGCAAGACAAGGAATCATGGGTACAATGGTAAGGGAAGGCAAAGCAAGAGAAGGCAAGGTTGGGTAAGGCAATTAAATATAACCCAGGGGAAGTTGTCATGGGCAACATGGGAAGACAGTGAAATGAAAGTTAAGGCACCATAGGCACCATTGGCATTATGAAATGCAAGGCAAGGCAAGGCAAGGCACCATGTTAAGGCAAGGTATGAAAAAGCAAGGCACCATTGGCACAATAATAAGGCATTTCAAAGAAAGGCAAGACACCATGGGCAGCAGGGGCACCATTGTAAGGCAAGACACCACAATGAAAGGAAAGGCACATCAACATGGGCACCCTGCTAAGGCAAGGCAAGACAAGTACAGGCACCATGGGCACAAAGGTAAGGAAAGGCAAGCCAAACCATGGCATCATAGGCACCATTGTAAGGCAAAGCAAGGCAAGGCACTATAGGCATTATGGTAAGGTAAGGCAAGGCAAGAAACTATGGGTACAATGGTTAGGCAAGGCAAGGCCAGGGAAGGCAAGGTAAGGCAATGCAATGAAAGGTTGGGCAAGGCAAGTAGAAATGAGAACCATAGTAAGGTAGGGAAAGGCAAGATAAGGCACCATGGGCACCATGTTAAGGTAGGGCACAACAGAGCACCATGGACACAAGGGGAAGCCAAGGCAAGGCAGGGCACCATGGGCAAACATGGGAAAGCAAGGCAAGACAAGGCACCATGGGCACCATGGTAAGACAAGATAAGACAAATCAAGGCACTTTTGGCACAATAGTAAGTCATGTCTAGGAAAGGTAAGGCACCATGGGTAGCATGGGCACCATCATATGGAAAGGCAAAACAAGGGAACATGGGTAACATGGTAAAACAAGTCAAGGCAAAACAAGGCACAATGTGCACCATAGTAAGGTAAGGCAAGACAAGGCAGAGAAAGGCAAGATAAGCCAAGAAAAGGTAAGGCACCATGGCAGCATGGTAATGCATGGCAAGGCAATAAAAGGCACCAATGACACCACCGTAAGGCAAGGTAAGGCTAGGCAAGGAACTATAGGTGCCATGGTAAAACAAGGCAAGGCAAGGCAAGGTGAGGCACCATGGGCACCATGGTAATGTAAGGCAAGGCAAGACACTGTGGGCACTATGGTTAAGCCAGTCAAAACATAGCAAGGGAAGACATGATGAGCAAAATAGTGAGTTAAAGCAAGACATGATAAGGAGCCATGGGCACCACAGTAAGGTGAGGCAACACAGGGCACCATGGTAAGGCAAGGAAAGTCAGGAAAAGGCACTGTGGGCACCATGTAAAGGAAGGCAAGGCTAAGCAAGGAAAGGCAAGGCAACAAAGTCAACATAGTAAGGCAAAGCAAGGCATGTCAATGCACCAGAGGCACCCTGGCATTTCAAGACTAGGCAAGGTAATCAAGGCAAAGCAATAAAGGCACCATGGTAAAGCAAAGCAATGCAAGTCGAGGTATTGTGGGCACCATGTTAAGGCAAGACAAGGAAAGGCATTGTAGGTACCATAGTATGGCAAGACAAGGCAAGGCAATGAGCCATGGGCACCATGGTAATTCAATGCTAGTAAAGGCACCTTGGGCAACATGGTAAGGCAAGGCAAGGCAATGCAGCATGGGCGTCATTGTAATGCAAGGAAAGACAAAGGACCATGGGCACCATGTTATGGCAAAGCAAGGTAAAGCAAGGCAAGGCAAAACTGGCAACAAGGAAAGGCAAAGCAAGACATGTGAATGCACCATGAGCACCATGATAAGGTCAATCCAGCAAGGAAAGGAAAGGAAAGGCATCATGACCATCATGTTAAGGGAAGGCAAGACACAATGGTCACTGAGGGATGGCAAGGCAAGGCAAGCTAAGGCACCATGGGCAGCATGGTAAGTCAAGGCAAGGCACCATTGATGAGATGGTAAGGCAAGGCCTTGCAAGGCAAGTCAAGGCATCTTGGGAAACATCATAAAGTAAGGCAAGGAGTGGCAAAGCACCATGGGCACATTGGTAAAGCAAGATAAGGCAAGGCAATGCAAGGCAAGGTGTCATGGGCACCATGGTAGGTCAAGGCAAGCCACAGAAAGTCATCATAAGGCCATGGTAAGGCAAGGAAAGCACCATGGTCACCCAGGTAATGCATGGCATGGCAATTCATGCCCCATGGGAAATATGGAATTGGAAGGCACTTTAAGACAAGGTAAGGCAGCTCTCCATGGACACAATGTTAAGAAAACGCAACACAACCAAGGTAATGCAAGGCACCATGGCACCATGGTAAGGCAAACCAAGAGAAACAAATGCACCATAGGCACTATGGTAAGGAAAAATAGGCAAGGCATTATAGACACCACGGTAAGGCAAGGCAAGGAACCATGGGTACAATTGTAAGGCAAGTAAGGCAAGTCAAGGCAAGACAATTAAATGTAAGGCAAGGCAAGTCGCCATGGGCACCATGATAAGGCAAGGAAAAGCACAGTAAGGCACTATGGTCACCATGGTAAAGTAGGACATGTCAGGGCACCATGGGCACAATGGGAAGGCAAGGCAAGTCAAGGCACCATGGGCACATTGGGAAGGCAAGTCAAAGCAACACACCATTGGCATAATAGTAAGGACTGGCAAGGAAAGAAAAGGCACCATGGGCAGCATGGGAACCATTGTAGGGTAAGGCACAGCAAGGCAAGACAAGGCAAGACAACATGGGGAACATGATAAAGCAAAGCAAGGCAAGTAAAGGCACCATTGGCACCTTGGTAAGGAAAGGCAACACAAGGCAACACAAGGCACCAAGGCAACATGGTAACGCTTGGCAAGGCAAGGCAAGACACCATAATCAATGTGGTAATGCAAAACAAGGCAACACAACGCAATTCGCCATGGGAACCATGGGAATGCAATGCAAGGCAAGAAAATGAAACATGGACAGCATAGTAAGGCAAGGCAAGGCAAGCCAAGGCACCATGGGCAATGGTGTCAAGACTGGTAAGTCAAGACAAGGCAAGGCAAGCCAAGGCAATAAAGGCACCATTTAAAGGCAAGGCAATGCAAGTAGAGGCATTATGGGCACCATGGTTAGGCAAGGAAAGGAAAGGCATCATAGGCCCCATGGTATGGCATGGCATGATGGTAACGCAAGGCAAGACAAAGGACCATGTTCAACATGTTAAGACAGAGCAAGGCAATGCAAGGCAAGGCACAATTGGCAACATGAAAGGCAAAGCAAGGCATATGAATGCCCCATTGACACCACGGCAAGGCAAGACAAGGCAAGGAAAGGCAAAACAAGGCTCCATGGCCGCGATGGTAAGGCAAGAGGAGGCAAGGCAAGACACTATGGGCATTGTGGGAAGGCAAGGCAAGGCAAGACAAGGCACCATGGGCAGCATGGTATGGTAAGGCAAGGTACCATGGACACCATGGTAAGGTAAGCCAAGGCAACATTTGCCCATAATGAGACAAGGCAAGGCGTGACAAGGCACCATGTGCACATTGGTAAAGCAAGAAAATGAAAGACAACGCAAGGCAAGGTGCCATGGGCACCATGGTAGGGCAAGGAAAGCCATGGAAAGGCACCATGTGCTCCCTGGTAAGGCAATGCAAGGCAAGGCATGCACCATGGGCAACATGGATGTGAAGGCAAGTTAAGGCAGGCAAAGCAGCTCTCCATGGGCACAATGATAAAGCAATGCAACTCAAGGCAAGGCAATGCAAGCCACCATAGTCAACATGGTAAGGCAGTAAAAAGCACGCCAAGGAACCAAAGTCACCATGGTAAGGCAAAGAAAAGCAAAGCACTACAGGCACCATGATAAGGCAAGGCAAGGCAGCAAATCATGGGTAAAATGGTAAGGCAAGGTAAAGCAAGAGAAGGCAAGGCAAGGCATGGCAAGATAATGAAAGTTTAGGCAAAGCAAGTTATCATGGGCACCATGGTAAGATGAGGAAAGGCAAGGTAAGGCACCATAGGCACCATGCTAATGTAGGGCACCACTTAGCACCATGGGCACAATGGGAAGACAAGGCAAGGTAAGACACCATGGGCACAATTGGCAGGCAATAAAAGGCAACTGGGAAGGCAAGGAAAGTCAGGAAAAGGCACTGTGGCAGCATGTAAAGGAAGGCAAGGCAAAACAAGGAAAGGCAAGACAACAATGTCACCATGGTAAAACAATGCAAGGCCTTTCAAAGCACAATCTGCGCCCTAGTAAGTCAAGACTAGGTGAGGCAATGCAAGGCAATAAGAGCAACATAGTAAGGCAAGGCAAGAAAAGACAATGTGGACACCATGATAAGGCAAGGCAAGGCAAGGGTAACATGGTAATGCAAGACAAGGCAAGGCAAGGCACCATGGTCACCATGGTAACACAAGGCAAGACAAAGGTCCATGGGCACCATGTTAAGGCAGAGCAAGGCAAGACAAGGCAAGGCACAATTGGCAACATGGAAAGGCAAAGCAAAGCATGTGAATGCACAATGGACACCATGGCAAGGCAAGACAATATAAGGAAAGGCAAGGCAAGGCTCCATGGCCACTATGGTAAGGCAAAAGAAGGTAAGGCAAATCACCATAGGCACTGTCAGAAGGTATGTCAAGGAAAGCCAAGGCACCATGGGCAGCATGGTAAGACAAGGCAAGGCATCATGGACCTCATGGTAAGGCAAGGCCATGCAAAGCAAGGCAATACCATGAGAACCGTAATAAGGCAAGGAAAGGCATGGCAAATCAGCATGGGCATGTTGGTAAAGCTAGACAAGGCAAGGTAACAAGGCAAGGTTCCATGGGCACCACAGTAGGGCAAGGCAAGCCACAGAAAGGCACCATGTGCCCCTGGTAATTCAAGAAAAGACAAGCCATCATTGGCATCCAGGTAAGGCAAGGCACAATGAAGCATGCACCAAAGGCATCAAGGAAGTGGAAGGCAAGTTAAACCATGGCTGGGCAGCTCTCCATGGGCAAAATGTTAAGGCAAGGCAATGCAAGTTAAGACAATGCAGCACCATGGGCACCATGGTAAGGCAAGGCAAAGCAAGCCAAGACACCATAGGCACCATGATAAGGCAAAGCAAGGCAAGGCACTATAGGCACTGTGGTCAGGCAAGGCAAGGCAAGGAACATTAGGTACAATGGTAAAGCAAGGCAAGGTAGGAGAATGCAAGGCAAGGCAAGGCAATGAAAGGTAAGGAAAGGCAAGTAGCCATGGCACCATAGTAAAGCAGAGAAAGGTAAAGTAAGGCACCGTGATCACCATGTTAAGGTAGGGTATGATGGGGCACCATGGGAACAATGGGAAGTTAAGGAAGGCAAGGCAGAGTGGGCAGCATGGTAAGGCAAGGCAAGACAAAGCAGGGCAAAATTGTAAGGCATGGAAAGGTAAGGCAAGGTACCATGGGCAGCATGGGCACCATTGTAAGTCAGGGCACAGCAAGGCAAGGCAGGGCAAGACATCAAGGGTATCAATGATAAGGCAAGGTAAGTCAAGTAAAGGCACCATGGGCAGCACAGTAAGGAAAGGCACCCAAGGCAACAAAAGGCACCACAGGCAACATTGTAACTCATGGCAAGGCAAGGTAAAACACCATAATCACCGAGGTGATGCAAACAAGGCAAGGGAATGCAATTTGCCATGGGAACAATGGGAAAGCAAAGGAATGCACAGCAAGGAAAGAACAATGGTAACCATGGTATGGCAAGGCAATGCAAGGCAAGGTACCATGGAAAACTTTGTAAGGCAAGGGAAAATAAGGTAAGACAAGGCATAATGAGAAGCAGTCTAAGTCAAGTGAAGGAGTGGCAAACCACCATGGGCACCATGGTATGCAATGCAAGGTATCATGGACATTATTATAAAGCAAGGTAAGGCAAGCCTAGGCACAATGGGCACCATGGAAAGGCAAGGCATGGGAGCATGCACAAAATGGTAAAGCAAGAGAATGCAAGGCAAGGCAAGGCATCATGGGCACCATGGTAAGGCAAGGCGAGGCATACCACCATGGGCCCGATAGTAAAACAAGGTAAAACAAGGCAAAGCACCATGGGTACCATGGTAACTCAAGGGAAGGCACAGCAAGGCAGGGAACCAGGGGCAGCATGGTGAAGTAAAGCAAGTCAAGGCACATCCCATTAGGCACTGTGGTAGTGGAAGGTAAGGCAATACAATTCACCATGGGAAATATGTTGTGGCAAGACATGACAAGGAAAGGCAACATGTGCACCATGGTAAGGCAAAGCAATGCAAGGCACCGTGGGCACCATAGTAAGGTAAACAAGGCAATGTAAGGCAAGAATGGCACCATGGTCATGGTGTTATTGCAAGTCAAGACAAAACAAATCACAACAGGCACCATGGTAATAGAAAACAAGGCAAGGCAAGGCACCATGGATGCCTTGGTAAGTCATGGCAAGGCAAGGCACTATAGGCATCATAGTAAGGCAATGCATCATAGGCACCATATTTTGGCAAAGCAAGGCATGTCAAGGCTTCATGGGCACCATGGTAAGGCAAGGGAAAGCAAGGCAAGGCACTTTGGCACCGTGGAAAGTCAAGGCAATGCTAAACAATGTAAGGCAGCATAGACATCATGGTAAGGCAAGGCACCATGAACATCATGGTAAGGCAAGGAAAGGAAAGGCACATTGTGCACCATGGTAAGGAAACAAGTCAAGGCAAGGAATCTTACGTTGGGCATCATGATAAAGCAAGACAATTAAGCATGAGCACTCTTCTAAGGCTAACATGGCAAGGGAAGGAAAGGCAGAATGGGCATGATGGTAAGGCAAGGCATGGCAAGGCAAGGCACCATAATCTGCATGGTAGGGTATATCAAGGAAAGACACAACAAGGCAACACAAAGCAATGTAAGGCATTGCTAGGCAATATTGGCACCATGGTAACGAAAGGCAAGGGAAGGCAGGCACTGCATAGCAAGGCAAGAGAATGTGCTATGCATACCATGGTACAAAAAGGCATGGCAATTCAGGGCATTGTGGGCTCCATTGTAATGCAATACAAGGCCAGGTAAAGCAAGGCAAGGTAAAGCAAGGCAAGGTACCATGGGCAGCATTGTAAGGCAGGGCAAAGCAATTAAAGGCACTGTTTGCACCACTGTAAGGCAATGAAAGGTAAGGAAACATAGGCACCATGGTAAAGCAAGGCAAGGCAAGGCACCATGGACAACATGGTAAGGCGAGACAAGGAAAGGAAAGCCAAAGAAGCATAGGCACCATGGTAAAACAAGGCAAGGCAAGGTAAGGTATCATCAGCATCGTGGTAACATAAGGCAAGCAAAGTACCATGGGCCCCAAGTTGAGGCAAGGCAAGACATAAGAAGTGAAGGCACCATGGGCACATTGGAGAGGTACAGCGAGGCATGGTAAGGTGCCATGGGCACCAATGTAAGGGGAGGAAACACAAGGAACCATGGGCACCATGGTAAGGCAAGGAAAGTCAGGAAAAGGCACTGTGGGCACCATGTAAAGTAAGGCAAGGCAAAGCAAGGAGAGGCAAGGCAACAAATCAGCATTGTAGGGCATAGCAAGGCATGTCAAAGAACCATGGGCACCCTTGTAAGTCAAGGCTAGGCAAGGCAAGGCAATCAGGGCACCATGGTAAGGCAAAGCAAGGCAAGGCATTATAGGCACCATGGTAAGGCAAAGCAAGCCAAGGAACCATGGTACAATGGTAAAGCATGACAAGGGAAGAGAAGACAATGCAAGGAAATGTAAGGTAAGGCAAGGCCAGTTGCCATGGGCACCATGGTAAAGCAGGGAAATGCAAGGTAAGTCACTATGGGCACCATGGTATGGTAGGGTATGACAGGGCACCTTGGGCACAATGCAAAAGCAAGACAAGGCACTATGGGCAGAATGGTAAGGCAAGACAAAGCAAGGTACCATGGGTACAATGGTAAGGCAAATCAAGACAACACAAGGCACCATTGGCACAATAGTAAGGCATGGCCAGGAAAGGCAAGGCACCATGGGCAGCATGGGCACCATTGTAAAGCAAGATACAGAAAGGCAATGCAAGACAAGACAACATGGGCACCATGTTAAGATAAGGCAAGGCAAGTAAAGGCACCATGGGCACCATGGTAAGGAAAGGAACACAAGGCAACACAAGGCACCATGGAGAACAAGGTAATGCATAGTAAGGCAAGGCAAAACACCATAATCACTGTGGTAATGCAAAGCAATACAAGCCAACACAATTAGCCGTGGGGACCATGGGAAAGCAAGGCAATGCAAGGCAATGAAATGATCCATGGGAACCATGGTATGGCAAGGCAAGGCACCATGGGAACCTTGGTAATGCAAGGGAGCATTGGCATGACAAGGAACAGTGGGAACCAGGCAAAAGAAATTGAAGGAGAGGCAAGCCACTTTGGGCACCATGGTGTGACAATGCAAGGCATGGCAGGGCACCATGGGCAACATTGTAAGGCAAGGTATGGCAAGCCTAGGCTCTATGGGCTCCATGGAAAGGCAAGGCAAGGGAGGATGGGCACCATGGTAAAGAAAGGGAATGCAAGGCGAGGCAAGTTCCTATGGATGTATGGTTAGGCAAGGCGAGACAAGGCAGTATGGGCATGAAGGAAAGGCAAGTCAAAACCTGGCAAGCCACCATGAGCCCCATGGTAAGGAAAGGCAATGAAAAACAAGGGAAATCTCCTTGGGTGCCATGGTAATGCAAGGGAAGTCACACAAGGCAAGGCACCATGGGCCACCTGGTGAGGTAAAGCAAGGCAAAGCAAGTCCCAATGGGCACTTTGGTAGGGGAGGGTAAGGCAATGCAATGCACCATGGGCAGCATGTTAAGGAAAGGCATATCAAGGCAAGGCAACATGTGCATTATGATAAGGCAAAGCTACATAATGCACCCTGAGTGCTATAATAAGGAAAAGAAAGGCAAGGGAAGGCAAGCATGGCATCATGGGTACCATGTTAATGCCAGCCAAGTGAAGATAAAACACCATGGGCACCATAGAAAGGCAAAACTAGGCAATGCAAGACACCATTGTTACCATGGTAAGGTATGGCAAGGAAAGACACCATGGGCATCTTAGTAAGGCACCAT
Organism: Cacajao melanocephalus; assembly: GCA_963573385.1. Taxonomy (NCBI): domain Eukaryota; kingdom Metazoa; phylum Chordata; class Mammalia; order Primates; family Pitheciidae; genus Cacajao; species Cacajao melanocephalus. The sequence goes on from CAUYLG010074911.1 coordinate 28,947, forward strand.
GGTTTGGCAAGGCAAGGAAGTCAAGGCACCATGAACATCATGGTAAGGCAAGGGAAGGTAAGGCACATATGGCACTGTGACATGGTAGAAAGCACCATAAACCTGCATACCTCAACCATACCTCAGCTTTCTGTTGAAACTGCTCTCTGTAACCCAAATGTGACAGGCAAGCAGTCCAAATCCACACCATCTTGGCCCCTGCGACTTGTAATTTCCACACTACCCAATGTGTAAACAAATGCTTATCTTGACTTTTATAAACCGCTTAAGTAACAATCAGAATGTCAAAAGTCCCCTGGCCCTCAGAATGTCTGGAGCCCCTCACTCTCATCTCCACCCGGGAGGGGATTTACAGAATGTACTAGCTCTCAGAATGTCTGAAGCCCCTCACCCCCTCCCCTGCCCCTCACCGTCACTCCAGAGGTGGTTGTAAAGGTATAAAAAGTCTTAACATCCTCCTTTTGGGGCCACGGTTTGGAGAGATGTGAGTCCTCCGTGGATGCTGGCAATAAAGATCTTGCAATTTAGCATAATTTTGTCTCGGTGTTGGCTTTCTATGCTTGCTCCATTATAATATCTGGAAGCCCCAAGGAGATTTTATCTTCATCCACCACCAGACAAAAGCCATCTCAGAGTCTCACCCAGGTGGCTGCTCCTACCTCAGGGACCTCTAGGGGAGGCACTCCCTGAGATGTTCCAGGGCCCCAGAGTTCCGGCCCCATGGAGGATGAGTGACTACCTGGCCGACATTCACCCGAAATTCCTCAGGGTCCCAGGAACCTCCAGAGGTGGTCCATCAGGGGACCTGAGTTGGGGGACCAGATGCATTCATTGCAACTCTAACCAGGCAAGCCAACCGTGAGATGTCACTGGAGGTTCAGGTTGCCTCAATGGAGGCTCAGGTTACCTCACTGGAGGCTCAGATAATGTAGTTTTTGGTTGTTTTTCCATAACCTTGGTGTGTGAGAGAGAGTGAGTGTGTATATATGTAGTCAGTCACACGTCTGGAAGTATATTTGGCTTTTATGGGCCTTCATCTGCGGTACAATGGGGACATCATTTGGCGTTACAGTGATTCATCTCAGCACTAAAAATTCTGAGGTGACCAGGCCTGGGGTTTATATGAGTACACCTTAGCCAAGATGCTCTGAAACATCCCTCCAGGAATGTGGCCGGGCAGGCATCAGACTGGTCTCCCATCTGGGAGGCACTCATCCTTTGTCTGTCAATCCTATATGTAGTTCTGTCTTTATTGTAAATTCACCAGTTTTGTTAGACTCCTGCTGACTGATATACAGTGGTTTAGACTTGTTACTCTTGAGGTGGATAATATTCTCCATTGGCTAAACGACCATTGACTTCAAGGAACTCTAATTGAGTTAACACCCCTGGAAATAATTCTGTTCTCTTTCCTTTTCTTATTCTATCATTGAGGCCTCATTCTTCCTGTTTTTCATATCTGGGAAAGAATACTGACCCCGACAACTTGGGTGTAGTTTGTTTTTCTCTGTTTTAGGGAATCAAACTTTAAATAAGAAACTACCAGCCCTGTTTGCCCATTTAGGGTAAAAAGGAGTAATTGTCTCTTCTGTCAAAAGAAACAGAGACAGGGAGGGAAGAGGAGAGAGGACAAGAAAGTAGGGGAGGGGAAGAGGAGAGAGGAGACAGAGAAGAGAGAGGAGAGAGGACAAGAATGTAAGAGAGGGGAAGAAGAGAGAGGAGACAGAGAAAAGAGTAAAAGGAGACAGAGAAAAAAGAGAGAGAGTAGACAGAAGAGAGGAGAGAAAAAAAGAGAAGAGAAAGGAAACAGAGACAGGGAGAGAGAAAAGAGAGAAAAAAAGTAGACAGAGAAGAGAGGAGACAGAAACAAAGAGAAAAGAAAAAACAGAGAGAGAAAGCGAGAAAAGAGAGATATAGGGGAAAAGGAATTTGGTGTTTTTTAGGGTTCCTGTGTCAAGGCGACCAAAAGCTGCAGGGGTGGGAAACTCGCAGCCAGCATAGCTGCTGCGAGCTCAGTTTTAAACGGACACAAAAAGTGTTCTTTTTTTCTCTGCCGGCCGCCAGCCCCTCCCGGTTTTCATGCAAGCCACACTGCCTCAAGGTGCAGTATTTGCATCCAAAATATGGCTATGCAACAATCTTGCATGTTCTTCACATGTACCCCAAAACCTAAAATACAATAAAAATAAAAAATAAATAAAATAAATAAATAAAAGAAAAAAAGAAAAAAAGAAAGCTTTCTAACTTTGTAATTCAAGTGACCTGTTAGCACAGTAGTTAAGGTATAGGGCCTGCAACTGCAAGGTTGTTGATTCAAATCCTCAGTGAAGCCAGTCTTAAATTAGTGAAATCTCTTAGGGGAAATTCAAAAGCAAAAAAAAAAAAAAAAACAAAAAAAAACAAACGCGGTCGTCTAGCTCCTGGCCTTGTATCCCCCTCCAATGCATAACGGCCAACTTCAAGGTTGAGTTTTCAGGCCAATATGGAGTAAAATTAACCCCTAAAGAACTCTGCTCTTTATGTAAACTAGAATGTCCATCTTTTAAAATTAAGTGGCCTGACACTGGAACCTATGACTCAAAAAAAAAAAAAAAAAAATTACCCAGGCTGTATGGAAAATGGTTGCAGGAACTCCTGGACACCCTGACCAGTTTCCATACATTAACCAATGGTTGAATTTAGTCCAACAACTCCCTCCATGGCTAAAACACTGCATAAAACAAGCTAGACTTTAGGTCATGTTAGCTGGCCCAAAAACAGCCACTTCTGGGCCAGCCATTCTCCCCACCCCAGCGGAGGATCAGGAATTACCTCCACTCTACTCAAGGCCCTCGAATCCAGGGCCTCAGCACCCCCCTGGACAGTACTAATAACCAAACCTTATCTCCCCTGCACACCTGCAGCTGGGCTCCTCACCCACCGGCGGTCCTTCCTCTCCAAGAGGCACACCCAACAGGAGAAAACAATTAGGGTCACCCATTCTTTGTTCACATCCCCTTCTAGTCAAGTGATTTGTATAACTGAAAGGTAACAGAAATTAAAGAGAGGGCTGAAACTCCAAGTGCTGGGACAAGCTTTATTAAGAGCAAGGGAAAAGCTGCTGGACTGACTGCACCCAATATTGGCGTGCAGCACCCGTGGCATGGCAAAGGTGATATTTACGGCCTGCAAGCTGGCAGATGCCTCCAGTGTGAGGGGATGTGCAGGAGGGGAGGTGCTGGAGAACTGCTGAGTTTAATAGTTCCTGGGAGGGATTCCTTCTGGGGAACTGCTAAGATGGCAAGAGGGGGAGGGTTAGAAACCTGCTGAGATAAAAATTCCCTGGGAGGGGATCGTGCTGGCAGGCTGGTGAACTTACGGTGGTGGCAGGGTTTTACAATAAAGTAAGTTCTGTCAAAAGACTCAACATCCCCCTTTCCTGAGAAGCCCCAGACTTTGACAGGACTCTTAAAATCTGTACTCCAGACTCATCGCTGCACTTAGGACAACTCCCAACAATTATTACTGATTCTGTTCACCACAAAGGAAAAATGCAAAATTAAACAAGAAGCCCTGAAAGTCATCATAGGTCCAGTATGAGGAACAGTAAAATAAAAAAAGAAAAAAAAAAAAGAAAACCGGGATCAAATTAAAAAGGTGTTTCCCTCTCCCCAACCCAATGGGACCCCAGCACCTCAGGAGGTCACCAGGCTCTGAACACTTTTCACTGGTATCCTTTAAAAGCGGTTAGGGAAGCAGCCCACAAGCCCACTAACCTCTCCAAGGTAGGGACTGTAACTCAAGGTCCCCAGGAGTCGCTAGCTGCCTTCCTTGAGTGGCCTACAAAGCGCTTATCACACCTACACTCCTATTAACCCTGAGGCTCCAAAAAATCAGCAAGCCATCAATCTGGCTTTTGTTTCCCAGTCAGCCCCAGATTTTAAAAGAAAGTTACAGAAGTTAAAGAGATTCCAGGAAATAAATTTAACCCAATTGATAGAAATTGCCCAGAAAGTTTTTAATAACAGGGATACTCCTGGAGCAGTACAAAAAAAAAAAAAAAAAAAAAAAAAGGTTACTAAGTCAGTAATAGCAGCCCTTCAGAAGACAAAAATCATCCCACTATGGCAGCGGGCCTTATAAAAGGGCCCCAGCGGTCCCTGGACCCTGTTAGAAAAAAGAAAACCAATGTAGGTACTGTAAAAAAGAGAAACATTAAAAAGAATGAGTGCCCCAAGAAGAAAAGTCGAGTAATTGCTCAGGAAAAGCCACCGAGGGCTATCCTCAATTTAAAAGATCAGGATTGATGGGGCTGGGGCTCTTTTTTACTAAGCCCCTAGGAGTCCAGGGTCACTTTAAGAGTTGGAGACAAACCTGTCAGCTTCTTAGCCAACACTGGGGTGGCCCACTTGGTCCTTACTCAGCCTGTAGGACCACTATCCAGTAAAAAAAAAAAACAATTATTCAGGGGGGGCACAGGAAAAACCACAACAAGCCCTTGAACCACCAACTGATTCATTAATCTGGAGAAGGACACTGTTACTCACTTCTTCTTAGTCATTCCAGAGTGTCCGTACCCACTCCTAGGACAAACTTACTCCACAAACTTCAAGCAAATATTTCTTTCAGTGAGGGTCAGGCTTGCCTCTCAATTCGTCCTCCTTTGGCATCAGGGCCACCTTAGCAAATCCTCATCACCTACACTCTGTCAGATGAGTATCTCTTGCAGGAAGCTTTATCCCCAGAGGCAGATCAACCACCAACATCAGACCTCCTCCACCAATTCTAAGAGAATGTATGCAGAGTGTGGGCCGAGACAAATTCCCCAGGCTTGGCTCATCACTGTACCCAAGTCATGGTCCAGCTATTGGCAATGGCAACTCCAGTCTAGGTATGACAATATCCCATATGTATAACTTACTCTTGGCTACAGGAGGCCTGTAAAAACACCACACAGTCATTATTAAAAACCCTACAGACTTTGAATTACTGGGTCTCAGCTAAAAAGGCAGAACTCTGACAACTGAAAGTTACTTTCCTGGGCTATATCATAGAAAAGGGCAACCAGGCACTGGCAGCCAGCTGAGTCCAAGCGATGCTGCAAATACCCATCCCCACCATGAAATGCCAAGCTCAAAAATTCCTTGGGGCAGTTAGGTACTGCAGGCTATAAATTTTGGGATTCGCTGAAATAGCCAAGCCCCTGTATGCCTGCACTGGAATAAATCATACCTTAACTTGGACAAAAATAGAGCAATGGGTTTTTGACAAGCTCAAGACTGCCCTGACTATGGCCCCAGCCTTGGCCTTGCCAGACATCTCTAAATCCTTCTGGTTGCTTGTGCATAAAAATCAGGGAGTCGCTAAGGGGGTGCTCACCCAGACGTTGGGACCACGGTCTCAGCCAGTTGCCTACCTTTCAAAAAAATGTAATCCCATAGCCTCTGGGTGGCCAGCTTGTCTGAGGTTGGTGGCAGCTACAGCCCTGTTAGTCAAGGAGGTGGACAAACTAACCATGGGGCAGGAGTTAAACTTAGTGGCACCCCATGCAGTGGAGTCACTACTCTATGGAGCTCTGGGAAAATGGATGTCAAATGCCCACATAGTTCAATATCAGGCTTTATTTTTGGACCAGCCCTACATAAAGTTTTTAAAGGATACAGTTTTAAACCCCGCCACACCGCTACCAGACAGCAAGCCGGAGGAACCCATATACGACTGCCAACAGACAATGAACATCCTCCAAGCTGCTCAACCAGACCTCACCAACATCCCCTTGCAGAACTCAGAGGAGGTGCTGTATATGGATGGCAACAGTTTCATGGTCAATGGAGTCAGGTATGCTGGGGCAGCCGTAGTCACCCTAGAGTGGGTTTTCTGGGCCCAGGCTCTTCCACATAGAACCTCGGCCCAAAAGGCAGAACTCATACCTCTGACAAAGGCTTTAGACTGGGCAAAGGGAAAATCCGTTAACATCTACATGAGTAGCCAGTATGCCTTTGCAACGGCTCATGTACATGAAGCCATTTATATAAAAAAAGAACTGCTTACCTCAAAGGAAAAAACCATCAAAAATAAAGAAATCCTAGCCCTACTAGAGGCTATATAGAAGCCCAAAGCAGTGGCATTAATACACTGCAAAGGATACCAGAAGGGAAATTCACCAGAGGTGAGGGGAAATAGGGTGGCTGACCTACAGGCCAAACAGGCAGGCTTGGGACCAGTAAAACCTAACTCTTCTTGTAACTCTGCCAGCCCCAGCCCTACCCCCTACCCCTAAGTACTCACCTGAGGAAGAAAACTTTGCTAAAGAACAACGGGGCACACAAGATTCCACAGGATTGTGGATTCTACTGGACACAAGAATTGTGATCCCCAAGGCTCTAGGATGGGCCCTAGTTAAGAACACACACCAGGCCACTCACATAGGACAGACCAAACTAACTGGGCTGTTAGAAGCCAAGTACTACCTTCCCCACTTACATGAACTTATTAAGAAAATTAATATTCAAGGTAATGTATGTGCCCGAGTAAATCCGGGAGAAAACAGATCTAGCCAGGTAGAAGTAAGACTCAGAGGGGCTAGCCCTGGAGAGCACTGGGAAGTAAATTTCACTGAAATGAAACCCCCAGCAAATGGCTATAAATACCTCCTGGTGTTTATAAATACGTTCTCTAGATGGGTCAAAGCCTTCCCCACTAGGTCAGAGACTGCCTTGGTGGTCACAAAAAACTATTACAGGACCTTGTTCCTTGGTTCGGCCTCTCTCTAATGCTGGGGTTGGACAATGGGCCCACCTTTACTGCACACATTTCTCAGGGCCTAGCCAAGGCCCTGGGTATAGCCTGGAAATTACGCTGTGCCTATTGTCCCCAGAGATCAGGGCAAGTCAAATGAATGAATCGGACCTTTAAAAAAAAACCTAACAAAGTTTATCCTAGAAACCAGTAAAAACTGGGTCAGCCTGCCTCCTTTTGTCCTTCTCGACATCCCATGCACACCCTATCAGAAAACTTCTCCCCTTTCGAAATCATGTTCGGTAGGCCCCCTCCGTTACTCCCCAAGACCCACGGATACCATGCATGCTAAAATCCATAATTTTACACTCCTTAAGTCCTTACAGGTGCTCTAATCTGTTCAATCCCAGATACACCAGCTCATTAAGGACACTCGTCCCACCCCATTCGACCTTGCAGAACAGCCAACACACCCTTCCAGCCCAGAGACTCTGTCCTTGTTAAAAAATTCACCACCTCTGGCCTCACTCCCCACTGAAAAGAACCCTACACGGTTATACTGACCACACCCACTGCACTCAAAGTGAACGGACAAATGGCCTGGATTCATCACACCCACATTAAGAATGTCTCACCAGAAGAACAATGGAGCGACAAACACTCATTCCCTAAATCACAAAAGCTAAGACTTGTGCACTCTTCATGGTCACCACCCTCACTACCCTAATCCATGCTGTAAATCCCTCTAGCAACCCCCTCCTAAAACCCACCTTCTCTCAATAGGTCCTCACCAAGGGCTCCACTGGAGAATATGTAAGTTCCTTAACCAGGAAGGAATCCACCCTAGTCAACTTAACCCTGGAGTACATTCCAGAAAACCCCATTACCTTCTCCATAAACCTCTGTGCGCTCCTGGGCCCCAACCAAAATTTCAAAACAAGTAAAGGTGTAGCCAGGTGCAGCAGTTCAGGGGCAAAGCAACAACTATCTGTGCCCAGGATCCACCCCACAGATAAAAGATGGAACTGTGGAAACGTAAATAAATTCTTTTTTTTATTGCATTTTAAGTTTGGGGTACATGTGAAGAACATGCCCGATTAGTACACACATGGCAGTGTGATTTGCTGCCTTCCTCTCCAACACCAATATCTGGCATTTCTCCCCATGCTATCTCTCCCCAACTCCCCACCCCTCACTGTCCCTCCCATATTTCCCCCCAACAGAGCCCAGTGTGTGATGCTCCCTTCCCTGTGTCTATGTGTTCTCATGGTTCAACATCCACCTATGAGTAAGAACATGAAGTGTTTGATTTTCTGTTCTTGTGTCAGTTTGCTGAGAATTATGGTTTCCAGGTTCATCCATGTCCCTACAAAGGACACAAACTCATCATTTTTTATGGCTGCGTAGTGTTCCATGGTGTATATGTGCCACATTTTCCCTGTCCAGTCTATCATCGATGGGCATTTGAGTTGGTTCCAGGTCTTTGCTATTGTAAACAGTGCTGCAATGAACATTTGTGTACATGTGTCCTTATAATAGAATGATTCTTTTGCCCCACTGGGGTTGTAAAACTCTCTCTACTATATCAGGGTACACCAAAAACACTGACTCCTTCATCTATTTTAACTAAAACTCTTTCCCATCCCCATGCTACACCGGGTCTTGTAACCCACTCTAAATAACTGTAACTAACCCAGATAATAAATAAACAATGGGGCGAATCTGGGGTCTCAGAGTATATATGCATGGATGGGACATGGGAAACATCTTTCCTACTCCTACTGGAACTCATGTTTGGCTCCTGCCTCCTAAACCAACTGCTCAGGTTCATAAAATCTAGGGTAGACTCCATAAAATTAATAATATTAAGGTCTCAATATACAATCTTAGAACCAACAAACAATACTAACCTGTTAAAGGAGTCAATAATGTAATTCCTGTAAGTAAAACAAAGGGGCACTGTGACATGGTAAAAAGCCCCATAAACCTGCATACCTCAACCATACCTAGGCTCTCTGTTGAAACTGCTCTCTATAACCCAAATGTGACAGGCAAGCAGTCCAAACCCACACCATCTTGGCCCCTGCGACTTGTAATTTCCACCCTACCCAATGTGTAAACAAATGCTTATCTTGACTTTTGTAAACTGCTTAAGTAACAATCAGAATGTCAAAAGTCCCCTGGCCCTCGGAATGTCTGGAGCCCCTCACCCTCATCTCCACCCAGGAGGTGATTTACAAAATCTACTAGACCTCAGAATGTCTGAAGCCCCTCATCCCCACTGCCGCCCCTCACCCTCACTCTAGAGGTGGTTGTAAGGGTATAAAATGTCTTAACAGCCTCCTTTCGGGGCTACGGTTTGGAGAGATATGAGTCCTCCATGGCCGCCGGCAATAAAGACCCTGCAATTTAGCATACTTTTGTCTTGGTGTTGACTTTCTATGCTCACTCCATTATAACAGCACCATGGTAAGGAAAGCACAGCAAGACAAGGAAACTCACAGCAGGAACTATTATAAGGCAATGCAATGCAAGGTACCACGGGCATGATTGTAACGCAAACATGGCAAGGCAAGGAAAGACACAATTGGCACCATGGTAAAGCAAGGTATCAAAATGAATGGCACCATATTCACCGTGGTACAACAAGGCAAGTGAAGGCAAGTCAAGCCAAGGCAAAGCACCACTGGCACCATGGTAAGGCAAGGCAAGGGAAGGCACACACTGCAAACCAAGGAAAGAGAACGTACTATGCGAATCGTGATAAGGGAAGGCAACACAGGTCAAGTCACCTTGGGACCAATGGTAATGCAAAGCAAGGCAGGTAAGGCAAGGCAAGGCACCATGTACAGCAGGGTAAGGCAGGACAAGGCAATAAAAGGAACCATGGGCCCCACGGTAAGGCACAGAAATGTAAGGCAACATAGGCACCATGGTAAGGCTAGGCAAAATGGGCACCATGTTCAGGAGAATTAAGGCAAGGCAAGGAAATGCAAGGAAATGTAGGCACCATGGTATAACAAGGCAAGACAAGGCATGAAGCCATGGGCACCATGGTAACATAAGGCAAGGCAAGGCACCATGGGCACCATGGTAATGCTAGGCAAAACAAAGGACCATTGGCACCATGTTAAGGGAGAGCAAGGCAAGGCAAGGAAAGGCACAATTTGCAACATGGAAAGGCAAAGCGAGGCATGTGCAGAAACCAAGGACACCATGGCAATGCAAGACAAGGCAAGGAAAGGCAAGTCAAAGCACAATGGCCACCATGGTAAGGCAAGGGAAGGCAAGACAAGACACCATGTGTACTGTGGGAAGGTGAGGCAAGGCAAATCAAGGCATCGTGGGCAGCATGGTAAGTCAAGGCAAGATACCATGGACGCCATGGTAAGGTGAGGCCATGCAAGGCAAGGCAAGGCAAGGCACTATGGGGAGCATGCTATGGCAAGGCAAGGTGTGGCAAGGCACCATAGGCACACAAGTAAAGCAAGACAAATTAAGGCAGTAAAAGGCAAGGTGCCATGGGCACTATGGTAGGGCAAGGTAAGCCACAGAAAGACACCATGTGTCCCCTGGTAAGGCTAGGAAAGACAAGGTACCATGGGCACCCAGGTAAGGAAAGGAAAGACAAAGCATGCACCATGGGCAACGTGAAAGTGGAAGACAATTAAGGCAAGGCAAGGCAGCTCTCCATGGGCACAATATTAAGGCAAGACAATGAAAGGCAAGAAAATGCAAGGCAACGTGGCACTATTGTAAGACAAGACACAGCAAGCCAAGTCTCCATGGGTACTAGGAGAAGTCAAAGCAAGGCAAGCCATTATAGGCACCGTGATGAGGCAAGGCAATGAAAGGAACAATGCATACAATTTAATTCAAGGCAAGAGAAGGCAAATCAAGCAAGACAAAACAATGAAAGTTAAGGCAAGGCAAGTCTCCCTGGGCACCATGATAAGGCAGGGAAAGGCAGAGCAAGGAACCATGAGCACCGTGGTTACATAGGGCATGACAGGGAACCATGGGCACAAATGGAAACCAAGACAAGGCAAAACATCAAGGGCACCATAGTAAGGCAAGGCAATGCAAGGCACCATAGGCACCATGGTAAGGCAAGGCAAGACAAAGCAAGGCACCATTTGCACTATAGTAAGGCATGGTAAGGAAAGGCAAGTCACCTTGGGATGCAGGGCACAATCATAAGGCAAGGCATAGAAAGGCATGGCAAGGCAAGACAACATCGGCACCATGATAAGGCAAGGCAAGTAAAGGCACCATGGGCTCATGGTAAGGAAGGCAACCACAGGCAACACAAGGCACCATCGGAAACATAGTAACACATGGTAAGGCAAGGTAAAACAGTATAATCACCCCAGTAATGCAAAGCAAGTCAAGGCAACAAAATTCACTATGGGAACCATGGGAATGAAAGGCAACATAAGGCAAGGAAATAAAGCAGGGAGCAATGGTATGGCAAAGAAAGGCAAGGCAAGGCAAAATGGGAACTTTGGTAAGGAAAGACAAAGTAAAGCAAGGAAAGGCACAATGGGAACTAGGCTAAGACAAGTAAAAGATGCAATCCACCATGTTCACCATGGTATGGCAAGGCAAGGCAATGCATCATGGGCACTATGGTATGGCAACATAAGACAAGTCAGGACACCATGGGCACCATTTTAAGGCAAGATAAGGCAAGCTTAGGCACTATGGGCACCATGGTAAGGCAATGCAAGGGAGCATAGGCACCATGATAAAGCGAGGGAATGCAAGGAAAGTGAAGTCACCATGGGCATATTTTTATGCAAGGCAAGGCAGGACATCATGGGCACCATGATAAGGCAAGTCAAGGTGAGTCAACCACCACTGGCCCCATGGTAAGGCATGACAAAGCAAGGCAAATTACCATGGGTACCATGATAATGCAAGTAAAGGCACGGAAAGAGAAGGAACCATGGGCAGCATGGCAAGGTAAAGCAAGGCAAGGCACGTCCACATGGGCATTATGGTAGGGTAAGATAAGGAAATGCAATGCCCCATGGGCAACATGTTAAGGCAAGGCATGGCAAGGCAAGAAAACATGTGCCCCATGGAAAGGAAAAGAAACACAAGGCACCTTGGGCACCATTGTAAGGTAAAGCAAGGCAAGACATGGCAAACATGGCACCATGACACCATGTTAATGCTAGTCAAGGTAAGTCAGAGCACCATGGGAACCATAGTAAGGCAAAACAAGGTATGGCAAGTCACCATGGGTACCGTGGTAAGGCATGGTAAGGCACTATGGGCATCATAGGAAGGCAATGCATCATAGGCACCATAGTATGACTAGGCAAGGCATGTCAAGGCAACATGGGCACCACGGTAAGGCAAAGGAAGTCAAGGCAAGGCATCATGGACACCATTGGAAGGCAAGGTGATATAAGGCAATGCTAGGCACTATAAGCATCATGGTAAGGCAAAGCCAGGCAAGGCAAGGCATCACAAGCATCATGGTAAGGCAAGGCAAGGCACATTTGGCACCATGGTAAGAAAAGCACAGAAAGGCAAGGAAACCCACAATGGGCACCAAGATAAGGCAAATCAAAGCATGGAACAATTGGCACCATGGTAAGGCAAATATAGCAAAGCAAAGAAAGGCACAGTGGGCACCACTGGAAGGCAAGGGATGGCAAGGAAAGGCACCATGGTAACACAAGGCAAGATAAAGGACGATGGGCAACATGTTAATTCATAGCAAGGAAGGCAAGGCAAGGCACAACTGGAAACACAGAAAGGCAAAGAAAGGCATGTGAATGCACCATGGACACTATGGCAAGGCAAGACAATACAAGGAAAGGCAAGGCAAGGCACCATTGTCACCATGGTAAGACAAGGGAAGGCAAGGCAAGACACCATGGGCACTGTGGGAAGGCAAGGAAAGGCAAGGCACCATGGTAAGGTAAGGCAAGGCAATGCACCATGGGCACCATCATAAGGCAAGGTATGGAATGGAAAGGCACTATAAACACATTGGTAAACCAAGACAAGACAAGACAATGCAAGGCATGGTGTCAAGGGCACCATGGGAGGAGAAGACACACTAAGGAAAGGCAACATGTGCCTCTGGTAAGGTAAGGAAAGGCTAAGCATCGTGGGCACCAAGTTAAGGCAAGGCATGGCAAGGCAGGTACCATGGGCAACATGGAAGTAGAAGGTATGTTAAGACAAGGCAACACAGCTATCCATGAGAACAACATTAAGGAAAGGCAACATAAGGCAAGGCAATGCAAGGCAACATTGCACAATGGTAAGGCAAAGCAAGGCAAGGCAGTATAGGGACCATGGTAAGGCAGGGAAAGGCAAGGAACCATGGGTAAAATGATAAGTCAAGTTAAGGCAAGAGAAGGCAATTCAAGGCCAGGAAAAGCAATGAAAGGTAAGGCAAGGCGAGTCGCAGTGGTCACCAAGGTAAAGCACAATAATGCAAAGTCACCGTGGGCATCACAGTGTGCCAGGTCACGACAGGGCACCATGGGCACAATTGGAAGACAAGGCAAGGGAAGGCACCAAGGTATAATGGGAAGGCAAGGCAACACAAGGCACCATGGGCACCATGATAAAGCAAGGCAAGACAAAGCATTGGCACAATCTTAGTGCATGGCATAGAAAGGCAAAACACCATGGGCATCATGGGCACCATTGTAAGGCAAGGCACAGCAAGGCATGGCAAGGCAAGACAACATTGGCACCATGATAAGGCAAGGCAAGTAACAGCACCATGGACACCATGGTAAGGAAAGGCAATGCAAAGCAACATCAGGTACCATGGACAACATGGTAATGCATGGCAAGGCAAGTTAAACACCATAATCACAACAGTGATGTAAAGCAAGGCAGGACAATGCAATTCGCCATGGGAACCATGGGAAAGCGAAACAATGGAAGGCAAGGAAAGAAACCATGGGAACCACTGTATGGCAAGGCAACATGGGAACCTTGGTAAGGGAAGGGAATAAGGCAAGACAAGGCACAATGGGAACCAGGCTAAGGCAAGTGCTGGAGAGGAAAGCCATTATGGGCACCATGGTATGGCAATGCAAGGCAAGGCAAGGCAACATGGACATCATTGTAAGGCAATGTAAGGCAAGCCTAGGCTCAATGGGCAAAATGATAAGGCAATGCAAGGTAGTATGTGCAAAATGGTAAAGCAAGGGAATGCAAGGCAAGGCAGGTCACCATGGGTGTATGGATAGGCAAGGCACTATGGGCACCATGGTAAGGCAAGTCAAGGTGAGGAATGCCACCATTGGAGCCATGGCAAGGCAAGGCAAGGCAAAGCAAAGCAAAGCACTATGGGTAGCATTATGAATCAAGGGAAGGCACAACAAGGCAAGGCACCATGGGCAGCATAATAAGGTAAACAAGGCAAGAGCACTATGACAAGGGAAGATAAGGCAATGCAATTCACCATGGCCAATATATTAAGACAAGGCATGGCATGGCAGGGCAACATCTGTCCCATGGTAAGGCAATGGGCACTATGACAAGGGAAGGTAAGGTAATACAATGCACCATGGCCCTCATGTTAAGGCAAGACATGGCAGGGCAATGCAACATGTGCCCCATGGTTAGGCAAAGCAATGAAAGGCATGCTGGGCACCATCATAAGGCAAAGCAAGGAAAGGCAAGCATGACACCATAGGCAAGGCAAGCCACCATTGATACCATGGTAAAACATGGCAAGGCAAGGCACTAAGGGCATCATATTAAGGCAATGTATCATAGGAACCATGGTAAGGCAAGGTAAGACATGTAAAGGCACCATGGGCACCAATGTAAGGCAAGGCAAAGCCAGGCAAGGTACCATGGGCACCATGGTAAGGAAAGGCCAGGCAAGGCAAGGTACAATGAGCATCAGGGTAAGGCAAGGCAAGGCAAGGCATATTGGTCTCCATGGTAAGGAAAGCAAGGCAAGACAAGGAAACTCACAATTGACATCATGACAAGGCAAGCAAGGAAAGGCACCATGGACACCATGGTAAGGCAAACTTGGCAAGGTAAGGAAAGGCACAATGAGCAACATGATAACTCAAGGAATGGCAAGGCAAGGCACTATATTCACCATGGTAAGGCAAAGAAAGGGTAGGCATGGCAAGACAAGGTAAGGCAAAGCAAGGTAATGCAAGGCAAGGCAAAGCAAGGCACCATTGACACCATGGTAAGGCAAGGCAAGTGAAGGCAGACACTAAAAAGCAAAGGAACATGCAATGTGTACCATGGTAAGGGAAGGCAAGGCAAGTCAAGGAACGATGGGCTCCATAGTAAGAAAAAACAAGGCAACATAAGATACCATGTGTACCATGGTATGGCATGGCAAGGCAAGGCTATATGGGCATCATCGTAAGGCAATGCAACACAGGCACCATAGTGTAGCAAGGCAAGGCAAGGCAAGTCAAGCCACCATAGGCACCATGGAAATGAAAGAGAAGGCCAGGCAAGGAACCATGGACACCATGAGAAGGCAAGACATGGCAATGCAAGGCACAATATGCATCATGGTAAGGCAAGTCCAGGCAAGGCAAGGCACCATGGGCATCATGGTAAAACATGGCAATGCATGCACAATGTGCACCATGTTAAGGTAAGCACTGTAAAGCCAGGAAACTCACAATGGGCACCATTATAAGGTGAGGCAAGACAAGGCAAGGAAACATGGGTACCATGGTAATGCAAATATGGCAAGGCAAGGCAAGGCACAATAGACACCCTGGTAATGCAAGGCATGGCAAGGCAAGGTACCATATTCACCATGGTAAGGCAAAGCAAGGCCATGCACGGCTAGACAAGGCAAAGCAAGGTAAGGCAAGGCAAGGCACCACTTGCATGATGGTAAGGCAAGGCAAAGGAAGGCAGGCACTGCAAAGCAAAGCAAAGGAACAATGTATGCGTACCATTGTAAGGGAACACAAGGCAAGTCAAGTCCCCCTGGGCTCCCTAGTAATGCAAAGCAAGTCAAAGTAAGGCATGGCAAGGCACCGTAGGCAGCATGGTAAGGCAAGGCAAGGCAATAAAAGGCACCATGGGCACAATGGTAAGGCAAGGCAAGTCAAGACAAGGCAAGGAACTATAGGAACCATGGTAAAACAAGGCAAGGCAAGGCAAGGTGCCATGGGCATCATGTTAACATAAGGCAAGGCAAGACACCATGGGCACCATGGGAAGGCAAGGGAAGACATGGCAAGGGAAGGCAACATGTGCACAATGGTAAGGCAAAGCAACGCAAGGCACCCTGGGCACCATGGTAAGGTAAGGTAAGGTAAGGCAACATGAGAAACATGGTAAGGCAAGCCAAGGCAGTTCACCATGGGGAACAGGGTAAGGCAAAGCAAGGTACCAGGGGCACCATGATAACAAAAGGCAAGACAAAGGACCGTGGACACCACATTATGGCAGAGCAAGGCAAGGCAAGGCAAGGCAAGGTACAATTAGTAACATGGAAAGGCCAAGCAAGACTTGTAAATACACCATAGACATCATTGCAAGGGAAGACAAGGCAAGGAAAGTCAAGTGAAGGTAACATGGCCACCAGGGTAAGGTGAGGAAAGTCAAGGAAAGACATCATGGGCAATGTGGGAAGGCAAGGCAAGGCTAGCCAAGGCACAATGGGGAGCATGGTCAGGCAAGGCAAGGCACCATGGGCACGATCATAAGTCAAGGCAAGTCATGGCAAGGCACCATGGGCTCATTGGTAAAGCAAGACAAGGCAAAGCAATGAAAGGCAAAGTGCCATGGGCACCATGGTATGGAAAGGTGAGCCACAGAAAGGCACCATGTGACTCCTGTAAGGCAGAAAAAGGCAAGGCACCATGGGCAACCAGGTAAGACAAGGCATGACAAGGCATGCACCATGCGCAACATGGAAGTGACAGGAACATTAAGACAAGGTAAGGCAGATCTGCAGGGGCACAAAGAAGTCAAGGTGAAGCAAGGCAAGGCAATGCAAGGCACCATGGGCACCATGGTAAAGCAAGGAAAGGCAAACCCAGGCAACATAGATACCATGGTAAGGCACAGCAAGGCAAGGCAAGGAAACTCAAAATGAGCACCATGATAAGGCAAGGCAAGAAAGGAACCATGGGCACCATGGTAAGGCAAACATGGCAAGGCAAGGCACAATGGGCACAATGGTAAGGCACATCATGGCAAGACAAGGCACCTTATTCACCAAGATAAGGCAAAGCAAGGCAGGGCACAGCAAGGCAAGGCAAACCAAGGTAAGACAAGGCAAGGCACCACTGGAAACACGGTAAGGCAAGCCAAGGGATGGAAGGCACTGCAAAGGAAAGGAAAGGGAAGGTACCATGCCTACCATGGTAAGGGAAGGCAAGGCAAGTCAAGGCACCATGGGCTTCATGGTAATGAAAATGAATGCAATGTAAGGCAAGGCAAGGTAAGGAACCATGGCCAGTATGTTACAACAGGGCAAGGCAATAAAAGGCACTATGGGCACCACCATAAGGCAAGGGATGGTAAAGCATCTTAGGCACCATGGTAAGGCAAGACAAGGCCAGGCACCATGGACAACATGGTAAGGCAAAGGAAGGTAATAGAAGACAAGGCAAAGTAAGGCAATGAAAGGTAAGGCAAGGCAAGTACCCGTGGGCACCATGGTAAGGCCGGGAAAGGCAAGGTAAGGCACCATGAACACCATCGTAAGCTAGGGCATGACAGGGCACCATGGGCTCAATGGGAAGGCAAGGCAAGGCACCAAGGGCACCATGGTAAGGCAATGCAAGACAAAGAAATGCACCATTGGCACAATAATAAGGCATGGCAAGAAAAGGCAATGCACCATGGGTAGCATGGGCACCATCGTAAGGGAAGGCACAGCAAGGCAAGGCAAGGTAAGACAGCATTGATTCCATGAGATGGCAAGGCAAGGCAAGGCAAGTAAAGGCACCATGAGCACCATGGTCAGCAAAGGAATGTGAGGCAACACAAGGCACCATGGATGACATGGTAATGAACGACAAGGTAACACAAGACAGCATAATCACCATGATTATGCAAAGCAAGGCAAGGCAATGCAATTCACCATGGAAACGATGGGAAAGCAAGGCAACGCAAGGCAAGGAAAGGCACCATGGAAACCTTGGTAAGGCAAGGGAAAGTAAGACAAGGCCAGGCAAAATGAGAACCAGATTAATGCAAGTGCAGGAGAGGCAAGCCACCATGGGCACCGTGGTATAGCAATGCCAAGCATGGCAAGGCACCATGGGCACATTTGTAAAGCTAGACAAGGCAAAGTAATGCAAGTCGAGGTGCCATGGGCACCATAGTAGGGCAAGGCAAGCCACGGAAACACACATTGTTCCCATTGGTAAGGCAAGGAAAGGCAAAGCACCATGGTCACCCAGGTAATGGAAGGCACAGCAAGGCATTCACCATGGGAAACCAGGAAACAGAAAACAACTTAAGACAAGGTAAGGCAGCTTTCCATGTGCTCAAATTTAAGGGAAGACATCACAAGGCAAGGCAATGCAAGGCACAATGGGCACCATGGTAAGTCAAGATAAGGCAAGCCAAGGCACCATAGGCACCACGGTAAGGCAAAGCAAGGCAAGGCACTATAGGCACCTTGGTAAGGCAAGGCAAAGCAAGGAACCATGGGAACAGTGATAAGGCAAGGCAAGGCAAAAGAAGGCAACAGCAAGGCAAGGCAATGAAAGGTAGGGCAGGTAAAGTCACCATTGGCACCATGGTAAGGCAGGGAAAGGTAAGCTAAGACATCATGGGCAAAATGGGAAGGCAAGGCAATGCAAGGCACCATGGGCACTATGATAACACAAGGCAAGACAAAGGACCATGGGCACGATGTTAAGGCAGAGCAAGTAGAGACAAGGCAAAGCATGATTGGCAACATGGAAAGGCAAAGCCAGGCATGTGAATGCACCATGGACACCATCTCAAGGCAAGACAAGGCAAGGCAAGGCACCATGGTCACCATGGAAAAGCAAGGGAATGCAAGGCAAGACACCATGGACAATGTGGGAATGCAAGTCAAGGCAAGCCAAGGCACCATTGTTATCATGGTAAGGCAAGGCAATGCCCATGGACACCATGGAAAGGTAAGGCCAGGCAACACATAGAAAGGCAAGGTACTATGGGCACCATAGTAAGGCAAGGCAAGACATGCCAAGGGAAGTCACCATAGGACCATGGACTGGCAAGGCAAGGCCTGGAAATGTGCCATGTACACCATTTATGACTAGGCAATGCAAGGCTCTATGGGCACCAAGGTAAGGCAAGGAAAGTAAGCTAAAGGCACTGTGGGCACCAGGTAAAGGAAGGCAAGGCAAAACAAGGAAAGGAAAGTTAACAAAACTACCATGATAAGACATGGGAAGGCATGTCAAAGCATCATGGGAACCCTGGTAAATCACAACTAGGAAAGGCAAGGCAAGGCAATAAGGAAACCATGGTAAGGCAATGCAATGCAATTTGAAGCATTATAGGCACCATGGTAAGGCAAGGGAAGGAAAGGAAAAGTATCATAGGCACCATAGCATGGCTATGCAAGGCAAGGCAAGGCACCATGGGCACCATTGTAAGGCAAGCTAAAGCAAGCCTAGGCACTATGGGCAAGATGAGAAGGCAAGGCAAGGGAGCATGGGCACCAAGGTAAAGCAAGTCAAGGCAAGGCAAGCCAGCATTGTCCCCATGGTAAGGCAAGGCAAATCATAGCAAAGCAGGATGGGTGTCACGGTAATGCAAGGGAAGTCACGGCAAGGCAAGGCACCATGGGCAGCATAGTAATATCTGCAAGAAAAGGCACATTCCAATGAGCACTATGGTAGGGAAGGTAAGGCAATGTAAGGCACCATGGGCAACATGTTATGGTAAGTCATGGCAAGTCAAGGCAAAATGTGCACCATGCTAATGCAAAGCAATGCAACACACTCTGGTAAGGCAAGCAAGTCAAGACAAGCATGGCACCATGGCCATCATGTTAATGCAAGTCAAAGCAAGACAAATCACCATGGACAACATAGTAAGGCAAAATAAGGCAAGGCAAGGCATCAAGGTTTCCATGGTAAGGCATGGCAAGGCAAGGCACTATGGGCATCATATTAAGGCAATGCATCCTAGGCAGTATGGTATGGCAAGGCAATGCAGCACAAGGCTTCATGGGCACCATGGTAAAGCAAGTGAAGGAAAGGCAAGGCATCATGGGCACCATGGGAGGCAAGGCAATGCAAAGCACCATGGGCATCATGGTAAGTCAAGGCCAGGCAAGGCAAGTGAATATGAGTATCATGGTAAGGCAAGGCAAGGCAAGTCACATTGGGCACCATGATAAGGAAAGCATGACAAGGCAAGGAAACTCAAAATGGGCACCATGATAAGGAATGGGAAGGCAAGGTATCATGGGCACCATGGTAGGTCAAACATGGAAAGGCAAGGAAATGTACAATGGACACCATGGGAAGGCAAGACACGTTAAAGCAAGGCACCATATTCACCATGGTAAGGCAAAGCAAGGCAAGGCAAGGCACAGTAAGGCAAGGCAAAGCAAGGTAAGGCAAGGTAAGGAAAGACAAGGCAAGGAATTATGGCCACCATCATAATGCAAGGCAATTGAAAGCAGGCACTGCAAAGCAAGGCAAGAGAACATACTATGAGTACCATGGTAAGGGAAGGCAAGGCAAGTCAAGGCGCCATGGGCTTCATGGTAATGCAAAGCAAGGCAAAGGAAGGCACCATGGGCAGTATGATAAGGAAAGGCAAGGCAAGGCACCATGGGCCCCATGGTAACACAAGGTAAGACAAAGGACCATGGGCATCATGTTAAAGCAGAGCAAGGTAAGGTAAGGTATGGCATAATAGGGAACATGGAAAGGCAAAGCAAGGCATGTGAATGCACCATGGACACCATTACAAGGCAAGACAAGGCAAGGAATGGTAAGGCAAGGCACCATGACCACCATAGTAAGGCAAGGGAAGGCAAGGCAAGACACAATGGGCACTTTAGGAAGGCAAGGCAAGCCAGGGCAACATGGGTAGAATGGTAAGGCAAGGCAAGGCTCGATGGACACCATAGTAAGGCCATGCAAGGCAAAGCAAGGCACCATAGGCACCATCATTAGGCAAGGCGTGACAAGGCACCATGGGCACATTTGTAAAGAAATACAACACAAGGCAATGCAGGGCAAGGTGTCATGGGCAACATGGTAGGGCAAGGAAAGCCATGGAAAGGCACCATGTGACCCCTCGTAAGGCAAGGAAAGGAAAGCCACCATGGGCAGGCTGGTAATGCAAATCACTTCAAGGCATGCACCATGGGAAACATGTAAGTGGAAGGCAACTTAAAGCAAGGAAAGGCAAGGCACCATGGGCACCCAGGTAAGGCAACGCATATAAAGGCATGCACCATGGCCAACATGGAAGTGGATGGCAAGTTAAGGCAAGGCAAGGCATGGTGCTCGTGGTTCCCTGTGTTGCATTATCTTACCGTGGTTCCCATGGTGCCTTATCATGACTTGCCTTGTCTCTCCATTGTACCCACGGAGTCTTCCCTTGCCATGTCTTGACTTGCATTACCATGGAGTCCATGATGCCTTGCCTTGCCTTACATTACCATGGTGTCCATGGCATCCTGCCTTGCCTTGCCTTATTTTACCATGGTGCCTATGGTTTCTTGCCTTGCCTTGCCTCACCATGTTGCCCATGGTGCCTAGCCTTGCCTTGCCTTACCATTGTGCCTTTGTTGCCTTCCCTTCCCTTGCCTTACCATGGTGCCCATGTTGCTTTATATTGCCTTGCACTTCTTTACCATGGTGCCCATGGTGCCTTACCTTGCCTTGCCTTATCCTGGTGACCATAGTGCCTTTTAATGCCTTGCCCTTCCTTACCATTCTGCCCATGGTGCCTTGCCTTGCCTTACCTTGCCTTGCTTTGCATTACCATGGAGCCCATGGTGCCTTGATTTGCCTTGCCTTCCCTTACCATGGTATGCATAGTCCATTCCCTTGCTTTGCTTTGCAGTGCCTGCATTCCCTTTACTTGCCTTACCATGGTGCCAGTGGTGACTTGCCTTGCCTTGCCTTGCTTTTCCTTGCCTTGCCGTGCCTTGCCTTGCTTTGTCTTACCATAGTGAATATGGTGCTTTGCCCCACCATGCCTTGTCTTACCATGGTGCCCATTGTGCCTTTCCTTGCCTTGCCACATTTGCTTTAACATGGTGCCTGGTCCTTTGTCATGCCTTGCATTACCATGATGCCCATGGTGCCTTGCCTTGCCTTTCCTTACCATGAAGCTCATGGTGCTTTGCCTTGCCTTGCCTCACAAATTTTCCCATGGTGCTTTGCCTTGCCTTGCCTTACCATGGTGTCCAAGTTGCCTCGCCTTGCTATGCCTTGCCTTAAAATGTTGCCCGTTGTGCATTGCATTGCCTTATCTTCCCCTACCATAGTGCCCATTGCAATGTGCCTTGTCTTGCTGTAGCTTACCATGTTGCCCATGGTGTCTTGCTTTGCCGTGCCTTCCCTTGCATTACCATGGTACCCATGGTGCTTTGTCCTGCTTTGTTTTGCCTTACCATTGGGCCCATGGTGGCTTGCTTCACCTTGACTTGCCTTACCATGGTGCCCATGATGCCTTGGCTTACCTTGCCTAACCATATGCCCATGGTGACTTTCCTTCCCTTGCATTCCCTTGATTTGCCATGGTGCCCATGCTCCCTTGCCTTGCCTTACAATGGTGTCCATAGTGCCTAGGCTTGCTTTATCTTGCCTTACAATGGTGCCCATGGTGCCTTGCCTTGATTTACCTTGCCATACCATGGTGCCCATGGTGGCTTGCCTCTCATTCACTTGCTTTAGACTGGTTCCCATTGTGTCTTGCTTTGCATTACTTTCCTTTGCCTTACCAAGGTTCCCATGGTGACTTTCCTTGACTTAACTTGCCATACAATGGTTCCCATGGTTCATTTCCTGGCCTTTATTTGCCTTGCTTTCCCATTTTTCCCACTGCAAATTGCATTGCCTTGCCTTGCTTTGCATTACCTCTGTGATTATGGTAATTTGCCTTGCCTTGCCATGGCTTACCATGTTGCCCATGAGGCCTTGTGTTGCCCTGCTTTGCCTTTCCTTACCATGATGCCCATAGAGCTTTTACTTGTCTTGCCTTGCCTTACCATGGTGCCCATGTTGTCTTGTCTTTCCCTGCTGTGCCTTGCCTTAAGATGGTCCCCATGTTGTCCATGGTGCCTTGCCTTTCCATACCATGCCTTACTATTGTGCCAATGGTGCATTGCTTTGATATGGCTTGCCTTACCATGGTGCCCATAGTGCCTTGCCTTGTCTTGCCTTATCATTGTGCCAAAGGTGCCTTGCCTTGCCTTCCCATTGTGTCCATGGTGTCCTGTTGTGCCCTAACTTACCATGGTGCCCATGGTGTCTTACCTGGCCTATCCTTGACTTTCCATGGTTCCCATGGCGACTTGCCTTGCCTTACCTTTCATTGCCATGCTTTGTCTTGCCTTTTCTTCCTTTGCTTTCCTTGCCTTACCATTTTTCCCATGGTTGTTTGCCTTGCCCTACCTTACTATGGTGTCTAAAGTGCCTTGCCTTGCTTTGCCTTACCGTGGTGCCTATGGGGACTTGGCTTGCCTTGCCTAGCCATACTATAGTGCCCATGGTGCCTTGCATCACTTTGCCTTGGGTTGCCTTGCCTAAACCTTGTGCCTTTGGAGAGCTGCCATGCCTTTACTTAACTAGCCTTTCACTTCCATGTTGTCACACCATGGTGCCTTTCCTTTTTTGTGTTGCCTTACCATGATGCCCACAATGCCTTAACTTGCATTGACTTGCCTTACCATGGTGCCCTTATTGCCTTGCCTTACCTTGCCTTGCATTGATTAGTCTTGACTTAACAAGGTGTCCATGCTACTTTGAAGTGCCTTGGCTTGCCTTACTATGGTGAATTTGTTGCCTTCCCTTTCCTTGCTTTGCCTTGCCTACCTTTACATGGTGCCCACAGTGCCTTTCCTGAAATTCCTTGCTTACCATGGTGCCCATGGTGACTTGCGTTGCAGCATCTTTCTGTGGTGCCGATGGCATGTTACCTTGCCTTGTCTTGCCCCTCCCTTGTGCCCATGTTGCCTTCCCTTGCCATGTCTTGCCTAGCCTTACCATGGTTGCCATGGTGACTTTCCTTGCCTTATGTTACCATGGTGCCTTGCCTTGCCTTGCCTTGTTTTATCATGGTGTCTATGCTTTCTTGCCTTGCCTTGCCTTGCCTCATGTTACCTGTGGCCCATGGTACCTTGCCTTGCCTTGCCTTGCCATGGTGCCTATGTTGCTTTACCTTCCCCTGCCTTACTATGCTGCCCATGGTGCCTTGCCTTGCCTTACCTTGCCTTAATTTGCATTACCATGTAACCATGTTGCCTTTGCTTGCCTTGTCTTCTCTTAGCAGGATATGCTCCCTTGCCTTGCATTGTGATGCCTGCCTTTGCTTGCCTTGCCTTAGCATGGTGCCAGTGGTGCCTTGCCTTGTCTTACCTTACCTTGCTGTGCCTTCCCTTGCTTTCCCTTCCTTTGACGTGCCTTGCCTTACTTTGCCTTGCTGAGGTGATTATGGTGTTTTGCCTGGCCTTGCCATGCATTACCATGTTGCTCATGGTGTCCTGTGTTGCCTTGCATTGCCTTTATTTACAGTGGGACACATAGTGCCCTTTGTGAGTTTCTTTGCCATGCTTTCCTTAACATGGTGGCCAATGTGCCTTGCCTTGCCTTACCATGATGCTTATGGTGCATTGCCTTGCCTGGCTTTGCCTAACCATAATGCCTATGGTGTCTTGCATTACCTTGCCTTGCCTTGCCTTCCCATGGTGCCCATGGTGCATTGCCTTGACTTCCCTTGCCTTACCATGGTGTCCATCACTCTTTGACTTGCCTTGACTTGCTATACCATGCAACCTATTATGCCATGCCTTACTATGATGCCTATAGTGCCTTGCCTTGTCATGTCTTACCATGGTACCCATGCAACTTTGCCTTTCCTTATTTTGCTTTACTATGGTGCCCATTGTGCTTTGTTTTGTCTTGACTTGCATTAACATGGCACTCATGGTACCATGCTTGCCTTGCCGGTCCTTGCTTTGCATTATCAATGTGCCTTGCATTGATTTGCCTTACCATGATGCACATGTTGCCTTTTCTTGTCATGCCTTGCCTTAACATGTTGCCCATGGTGCATTGCATTGCCTTACCTTCCTGTACCATATTGCTCATTGGGACGTGCCTTCCTTGCTTTACCTTACCATACAGCCCATGGTGCCTTGCCTTGCCATGGCTTCCCTTGCATTACCATGGTACCCATGGTGCTTTGCCTTGCCTTACTATGGTCCCATGATGGCTTGCCTGTCCTTGACTTGCCTTACCATAGTGCCCATGATGCATTACCTTGTCTTGCCTAACCATATTCAAATGGTGACTTGTCTTGCCTTGCATTCCCTTGCTTTACCATTGTGCCCATGCTCCCTTGCCTTGCCTTACCATAGTGTTCAAGTCCCCAGCATTACCATGCTGCCGAGGGTGCCTTGTCTTGCCTTTCTACTGTTCCTATGGTGTCTTGCCTTACCTTCCCTTGCCTTTCCATGGTTGCCATGGTACCTTGCCTTCCTTTTCCTTGCCTTGTCTTGCCTTGCCATGGTGTCCATGGTATATTCCCATGCCTTGCTTTGCCTTTCCATGTTACTTATTGTGCCTTACCTTACCTTGCCATGCTCTTCCTTAATATGATGCTGATATTCTTTTGTCTTCACATGTGTTAAGATAGTGCCCATGGTTCCTTGCCTTTCCTTACAATGTTTCCCATGGTGCCTTTCCTTGCCTTACCATGGTGCCTATGTTGCCTTACATTCCTTTGGCTTACCGTGGTGCCCATGGAGCCTTTTCTTGCCTTTCCATGCCTTACCATGCTGTCCATGGTGCCTTCCCTTGCCTTCCCTTGCCTTTCTTTGCATTACCATTGAGCCCATGATGCCTTGACTTGCCTGCCTTCCCTTACTATGGTACACATTGTTCATTCCCTTGCCTTGCTTTGCACTGCCTGCCTTCTCTTGCCTTGCCTTACCATGACACCAGTGGTGCCTTACCTTGCCTTGCCTTGTCTTACCTTTCTTTGCCTTGCCTTGCCATCTCTTGTCTTGCTTTGTGGTACCTCAGTGATTACGGTGTTTTGTCTGACTTTGCCATGTGTTACCATGTTACCCATGGTGCCTTGTGTTGCCTTTCGTTGCTTTTTTTAACCAAGGTTCCCATGGTGCAAGTAGCCTTGCCTTGCCTTGCCTTATCATGGTGCCCATGTTGTCTTGCTTTGCCTTGCCTAGCTGTGCCTGGCCTTACAAAGGTGCCCATGCTGCTCTTGGTGCCTTTCCTTCCCTTACCATGCCTTACTATTGTGCCAATGGTGTCTTACTTTTTCTTGCCTTGCCTTACCATGTGCCCATGGTTCCTTGCCTTGCCTTGCCTTCCCATTGTGCCAATGGTACCCTGTACTGTCCTACCTTAATATGGTACACACGGTGCCTTACCTTGCCTTTCCCTGCCATACGGTGGTGACCATGGTATCTTGCCTTACCTTACCTTTCATTGCCTTGCATTGCCGTGCCTTCTCTTGTCTTGCCTTGCCTTACAATTTCATTCATGGTTCCTTGTGTCGTCTAGCCTTACAATGGTGCCCATGGTGCCTTGAATTGCCTTGCATTGCATTCCCTTGGTATGGATATCCCTATCTTTCAGTAAATAGCACAAATTCCCATTTTCCTATTTCAACTACATTAAAAATAAAAATATGTTTTTTTTTTTTTTTTAAGTCTGGTGTTTGGAACTGGACCCATTACTTTGTGTCTATGGAGAGCTGCCTTGCCTTGCCTTAATTTACCTTCCACTTCCATGTTGCCCATGGTGCATTGCTTGCCTTACCAGGGTGCTCATGTTGCCATGCCTTTCCTTGCCTTACCATGGGGCACAGGGTGCATTTCCATGGGGGGCCTTACCCTAACATGGTTCACATGACACCTCGTCTTGCATTGCCTTTCCTTGTCTTGCTTTACCAATATACCCACGGTGCCATACCACTCCTTGACTTGCCTTATTATGGTGCCTTTCCTTGCCTTGCATGGATTTGCCTTACTATGGTGTCCATGGTGTCTTGTCTTGCTTTACCATGCTACCCATGGTGCCTTGGCTTGCCTTGCCTTGCCTTCCCACAGTGCCCATGGTGTCTTGCCTTGCCATCCCTTGCCTTACCATGGTAGCCATAGTGTCTTGCCTTGCTTTTCTTGCCTTGTCTTGCATTGCCATGGTGTCTATGGTGCATTCACATACCTTGCTTTGCCTTTCTATGTTGCCAGTTGTGCCTTGCCTTGCCTTGCTCTGCCTTAACATGGTGCCCATTGTCCTTTGTCTTGCCTTGAGTTACCATGGTGACCATGGTGCCTTTCCTTTCCTTTCCTTTCCTTACCATGTTGCCCACGGTGCCTTGCTTTGTTTTGCCTTGACTTACACTGGTGTCCATGGCACCTTGCCTTGCCTTGCTTTGCCATACCATGATGCCTACGATGCCTTTTCTTTCATTGCCTTGCCTTACCATAGTGCCTATAATGCCTCGACTTGCATTGCCTTACCTTAACATTGCACCCTTATTGCCTTGCCTTGCCTTACCTTGACTACTCTTGACTTACCATGGTGCCCATTGTGCTTTGACAAACCTTGCCTTGCCTTACCATGGTAACGTTGATGCCTTGTCTTTCCTTGCTTTGCTTTGCCTTCCTATACATGGTGCCCACAGTGCCTTTTCCTCACTTCAGTTGCCTTACCATGGTGCCCATGGGGCCTCACATTGCCTTGCCTTACCGTGTTGACCATGGCACATTACCATGCCTTGCTGTGCCTCTCAATTCTGCCCATGGTGCCTTCCCTTGTCATGTTTTACCTTGCCTTACCATGGTGCACATGGTGCCTTGCCTTACCTAACGTTACCATAGTGTCCATGTCACCTTCCCATCTCTTGTTTTACCATGGTACCTAAGGTTGCTTGTGTTGCCTTGCTTTGCACTGTCTTATCATATTCCCCATAGTGTTTTGCCTTGCCTTGGTGTGCCATGGTGCCTATGTTGCCTTACCTTTCCTTGCCTTACTGGGGTGTACATGGTGCCTTTTATTGCCTTGCTCTGGGTTACCATCCTGCTCAGGGTGCCTTGCCTTGCCTTGCTTTGCATTTCCATGGAGACCACTTTGTCTTAACTTGCATTGCCTTCTCTTCTCATGGTACACATAGTAAGATCCCTTGCCTTGCATTGCAGTGCCTGCCTTCCCTTGCCTTGCCTTACTGTGGAGCCCATGCCATACCTTACTTTGCCTTACAATGACCTGCCTTGACTTGCTTTGCCTTACCATGTTGAATATTGTGCCTTGCCTTGTCATGCTTTGCCTTACCATGGTGCCCATTGTGCCTTTGTTTGGTGGCCATGATTGCGTTTCCATGTTGCCCATTGTTCCTTTCCTTGACTTCCCTTATCATGATGCACATTGTGAGTTTTCTTGCCTTGCCATGTTTTCCTTACCATGGTGCCCAATGTTCCTTGCCTTGCCTTACCATCATGCCCATGGTGCCTTGCCTTGCCTGGCCTTGCCTTGACTTGTCTTAACATGTTGCCCATTGTACCTTGCCTCCCCATGGTCTCTATGTTGTCTTAACTTCTCTTGCCTTATGATGGTGCCTGTGGTGCCGTTTATTACCTTGCCCTGCCTTAAAATGCTGCCCATGGTGCCCTGCCTTGCCTTAACTTGCCTTACTTGGTTTGCATTACCATGGAGCCCATGGTTCCTTGAATTGCCTTGTCTTCCCTTACCTTGCCTTGCTTTGTACTGCCTGCCTACCCTTGCCTTGCCTTACCATGGTGCTAGTGGTGCCTTGCCTTGCCTTGCCTTGCCTTGACTTGCCTTAGTTTGCATTGCCTTGCCTTGCTGTGCCTTGCCTTGAATTGCCTTAAAATGGTAAATATGGTGTCCTGACTTGCCATCCATTGGCATGCCATGGTGCCCATTTTGCCTTACTTGCCTTGCCATGTTTGCCTTACCATGGTGCACAATGTGCCTTGCATAGCCTTTACTTACTATGATGTTCATGGTGTCTTGCAGTGCCTGGCCTTGCTTTACCATTAGGCCTATGGTGCCTTGCTTTCCCTTGCCTTGCCTTGCCTGCCCATGGTGCCCATAGCACCTTGCCTTGTCTTCCATTGCCATACCATGGTGTCCATGGTGCATTGACTGGCCTTCCCTTGAAATACCATGGTGTCTATGATGCACTGCATTACTAGGATGACCATAGTGCCTTGCCTTGCCAAGCTTCACCATGGTAACCATGGTGCCTTGCCTTGCCTTGTTTTGCCTGACTGTGGTGCTGATGGCGCTTTGTCTTGCCTTGACTTACACTAACAAGGTGCCCTTGTTGCCATGCTTTCCTTGCCTTGCCTTGCTTTGCCTTACCATGGAGCCCAGGGTGCTTTGCATTGCTTTACCTTACCATGGTGCACATGTTGCCTTGTCTTGTCATAACATGTTGCCCATGGTGCATTGCATTGCCTTACCTTACCCTAAAACTGGCCCATTGGGTAGTGCCCTGCCTTGCTTTACCTTACCATGCTTCCCATGGTGCCTCACCTTGCCGTGTTTTCCCTGGCATTAAAATGGTACCCAGGTTGTTTTCCCTTGCTTTGCCTTGCCTCACCATGTGGTCCATGATGGCTTGCCTCGACTTGACTTGCCTTACCGTGGTGCCCATGATGTTTTGCCTTGCCTTGCCTAACAATTTGCCAATGGTGACTTGCATTGCCTTGCATTTCCTTGCCTTACCATGGTGCCTATAATGCCTAGGCTTGCCACACTTTGCCTTATAATATTAACCATGGTACATTGCATTGCCTTTCCCTGCCTTACCACAGTGACCATGGTGCCTGGCCTTGTCTTACCTTTCATTGCCTTGCCTTGCCTTGCCTTGCCTTGTCTTGTCTTCCCTTGCCTTGCCTTACCATTGTACCCATGGTTCCTTGCTTTGCCTTGCCTTACCACGGTGCCTTTAGTGCCTTGCCATGCTTTGCCTTATCATGGTGCCTATGGTGCCTTGGCTTAACTTGCTGTGCCTTACCATGGTGCCCACTGGACCTTGCATTGACTTGCCTTGCATTGAATTCCGTTAACATTGTGCCCATGGAGATCTGCCTTCCCTTTCCTTAACTTGTGTTGCCTTACCATGTTGCCCAAGGTGCCTTGCCTTGCCTTGCTTTGCCTTACCATAGTGCCCTTTGAACCTTGCCTTGCCTTCACATACCATGTTGCCTATGATGCCTTTCCTTTCCTTGCCTTGCCTTGCTATGGTGCCAGTAATGCATCAACTTGATTGCCTTGCATTAACATCTTGCCATTCTTGCCTTGCCTTGCTTTGCCTTGTCTTGAAGTACCAGTGTGCTCATGGTGCTTTGACATGCTTTGCCTTGCCCTAACATGGTGACTTTGTTGCTTTGTCTCTGCTTGCTTTTCCTTACCTTCCTTTGCTTA